>QJNV01000271.1:0-87590 GCA_004155935.1 Monosporascus sp. GIB2 | reverse complement strand
TTTACTAATGCGACCGGATATAGTAAAAAGAAGGAACTTACTTTTAGTAGGAATTCTCGGGGCAAAAATTTAAAAAAAAAAATCGTATTATAAGCTAACCAATAAAGAACCTCGGAAACGGTTACACTAAAACCGAAACAGGATTTAAGTAGATTAGTTACGTGCTACGCTCCGGATGGCTCCCATGGAACGCAAGGGAACATAATGTATTTAAATGAAAAGCTCCGGATAGCTCTCATAAAACGCAAAAAACGCGATGCATTTAAATAAAAAAACATCGGATAACTCCTATAAAGTATAAAAAAACGCCCTAAAAATATATACGGCCAGAAGCTATCAATTTAAAAAATATCAACTTATAATATAACTTTGTTACCCAAAACATCTTTAATATTACGAAACGTAATTAAGTTAATTTTTAATTACTTAAATTCTTATAATACTTTATTAATATAAACCCGCTAGTTTAAGTTTAATAATTAGTTAATTAACCTAGCCGTTATAAATAACTTATAATATAATTTCGTTACTTAAAACACTTTTAGTATTACGAAACGTAATTAAATTATCTTCTCTTATTACTTAACTGACATAATACTTCTGCTATCATAATCTCGTATGTTTAAGTTTAATAACTAGTTAACTAGCTTAGTTATCACATTTAGATTTCGTTCTTTAACCTAAATAGCTAAATTTACCTTAACTTCTTTTATAAGACCTTTTATAACATTAATATTAAAAAATAAATCTTAAAAGTTAAAAGCTAAAAAAGTCGAAAAATTAGCCGCCTCGCTTATGTAGCCAACTCACTTATATTATACGTAAATAAAAAAATTAAATTATTCTAATTCGCTTTTATAAATAAATTAATAAACTTGATCCTTAAACTAAATTTAAACTTTGTTCATAAATATTAAAAGAAAATCGGTTTTATCCTTTTCGTAATAAAGGTAGGTGACTTTGAAGTTTGTGAGTAGCCTAACTTAAACTGAAAATGTGCACTAACTTTAAAACCCTGTAATAAAGTAAATAAAAATGTTAAAATTAAGAGCTTAAAAGATTAATAAAGGAGTAATATTAGTTCTCAAATGAGGCAAGCTAAATAATAAAATGTATTTGCTCTTAAAGATATATTAATATAGAAATTAAAAGAAAAACATTAATTATAAAATTATATCTTACATAACTATATAATTAAGATTACGCTATATAATACTTTCTATTAAATTAATAAAATTAAAAAAGTCTAAACACGTATAAGCTGTTTAAAAAACCATCAAGGCCTTTATTTTAAATATTTATTTCGACTTATTATTAAGAGTTATATATCTAGCATATTAGGAGGAAAGCAGCAAACTATTCTGTTTTCTATTAAAACGCTGAAGATACACCTCGGAATAATAAATTAAATAAAATAGGGAAAAATAATATGTGGGCTATCTTTAACTTTATTTTAATCTTATACTAATATTTTAATTTTTAAAGTTTTTTTCCACATTTAATTATAACGTAATAATAAGTTTAAAAAAAATGTACATTTTAAGTTTTATTTTAAATTACTTTTATAATCTTTTTTTTAATATTAGAGTGTTTATATACTGTTTTTCTTTTTAACTTCTATTGATGTAAAGATATAAGTTTCTTTGTCATATACCTTTCTAGCCTTTAATTTTTACATTTTTATTTATTTATTGCAAGGTTTTAAAATTAGTGCGCATTTTCAGTTTAAGTGGGGCCACTTAAAAACTTCAAAGTCACCTAATTTTAATTGATATACGACCCGATATATCTTTTACGATATCCCGATTTACTCGATTTAACTTAAACTTTAACAACGTATATCATAAAATTACCAACCGAATTATATTATACTTAATCGGAACTAAAACGTTAACGTTATACTTTAAAAGTAAAAATTCGTTAAATACTCAAAATAACGCCTTTTTCGTAGATAATACGATCAATCGAAAAAGCCTTTAAGCTTACATTATAAGATTATGGGAAAAATTAATGAAATAATAGGCGAATAAGTAAAATATAATAACTCTTTTCATAATAAAAATAAAATTATTATTTTTTTACGTAAGTTATAAAAAAACCTTATATAACTTTTAACTAAAAAGAAAACTTAAAAATCATCTTAAATATAAAATAATTAAATATATAATACGATAATTAACAAATCATATAATTTATTAACTCAAATCTCGCCCTATTAATAACAAAAATGCGGTATGTAGTTATATGTAATTATTATTTACGAAAAGCCGTAGAAAAATTTTTAATTAAAGTAGATTATACGTTTACAGGCTACATACTAGCTAACGGATTAAATAAAGCTTTATTACGCAAGCTTTTTAAACTTTTTAAACAATAACTAAAGCTGGTAGATATTATTAAAACTTTCGATTAACGGAGGAACGTCTTACAAGTAGTTTTAAAGAAGGAATTAATTAATCGAAAGGATTTAATCGCTGGAAAAAAGGTGGAATGGAAAGTCATGGCTTTAAAAATTATAACGGTTAACGCCGTAAATGCTTTAAGGCGTTAAGGGGGTGTATCGGTTAGCAGGGGTGCGTTAGCACCCTATATACTAAAAAATCCCTCTAATCGGAACAGACATGTTCCGTGGCTAGATAACTTTAAAGTGCAGTGCGCGTTTTAGAGCACCCGCAACTAACCATCAATACAAGAACAACTGATGTCCCTTATATCTGACAATATCAGTTGTTGTATTCAGTAACTAGTTGCAGGTGCTTTAAAACGTGCATTGCACTTTAAAGTTATCTAGCCCCGGAACATATATGTTCCGATCAGAGGGAATCTTCCGTATATGGGGTGCTAGAGCACCCCCTGCTAGCTGACATTTACGGCATCTATTTTCAGCTCTTAAACCCTCGATTCTTAGATGTCTCTATACTACCTCCGTATAATTCATATGCAAATGAACGTCATTTCTTAGCATACTAGTCAGCCCCTGATAATATGGAGACTATTGTGTCAAGGCTTTTATCCCATATGCTAACTAGGAAGACAGCGCAATAAGCCACCGAAAATGGGGCCAAAGCGGATTCATTCACCTCTTTCGAAAGTATAGCCTCCCTGGGCAGCCTCCATCCGGACTTGCACTTCCCAAGTGGCGCGGAAATGCTCGGTGTCCCTCGACACGGTCCCGATTCACCTTTCCTTCTCGAATAGCCCTGCCGTATTCCGTGCTTTCACTGAATTCCTCTACTGTGCTTTCGGGTGTCGGGTAACGCACGTTGGGATCTTCACCGGGGTGTTCAAGTACGAAGTCAAACTCTCGCGCTATGAGGGCCAGAAAGATCTTCCCTTCAAGCATAGCCATCTCTTGGCCGATGCAATTACGAGGTCCCTTTTCGAACGGCCGGAATGCATCCTTGCCCGCCTCAGTAAAGAGCTCGGCTTCGGGAAATGGCGTCTGCGATGGAATAAAGCGCTCAGGGATGAACTCTAGCGGCTGTGGGAAAAATCTCTTGTTGCGATGTATCATGTGGGAAACGCACCACACGTTCGTACCGGGGAGCATGGGGATCTTGGCTTTCGTCTCCCGTTCAATAACATATCCGTTAGGAATCTCATATCGCAGGGTACTAGCCGGTGGGAAGATACGCAGGGTTTCCCGGAAGACAGCAGCCGTGTACTCAAGCTTGTTCATTATATAGGGATCTTCTTTGATCCTGGCCGCTGCATCGGCAAGGTTATGGGGGAGGTAGTCGTCTAATTCCGCTTTGAGCTTAGCAAAAGCTTCTGGGTATCTGTGAAGCAGGTAGATCACCCAGCAAAGCGTGGATGAAGTTGTGTCGGTTCCGGCGAAGATGAATGTCTTGATCGATGACACAATATCAGATCTCACACTCTTTGGCAGATCTTGCGGGTTCATTATTTGCCCGTGAGAACGGCCGTTGATTCCGGAGGCTTCTTTCTCGCAGGCATTTAGTGCGATGTCGATGATACTGCGTTTCTTCGCGACATGTGACTCTGTTAGCTCTTCCAGAGCCCTCTGCTCTGACCTGCGACGAATCTTTTCATCCAATTCCTTGCTAATCGCGCTATCCAGTTTCCTCCCATTAAGAAAGAGCTTGAGAGGTCGTAAGAGATCTACACCCTGCCAAGGAAAGATAGCATCAGATGAGGGCATCAATCTGACTCTTTGCGTGAGGAGTTGGATGATTGGATGAGACTTTCTTTGAGGAAAAACGTCCTTATCGAACACAACCCTGCCAATGATCTCAGAGGTCAGCTTATCCATGTAGGGCTGCAGCTCAAATCGTTCCCCTGTCTCCGCCTTGGTTCGAAGTATATCGTAAAACGTCAGGGTCGCATCAACCATCGTGTCGGCTAAACTCATGATGTTGGTTGGCGAAAATCCAGGATTGAACATGGATCTTAGGGCTTTCCATTGCACACCCTCTGCGCCAGCGATATTATTTCTTCCTAGAAATATCTCAAAGTACTGTTTGACTAGTGGGCTCTTGGGAAGACTTTGAGTCGTTGTCACATATTTTGAAGCTATCACTGGATCGCCTATGTGTAGTGTCAAAGGTCCAAATGGTCGCCTATACTCCAGGACCAAACGAGGGCAAGTTAAAAAATGCCGCTTAGGGTTATGTATTCTTTCAAGGGTGTGAAAACTTACAAATCCATATAGAATGTTTCGGATAATTTATACTTGGTCCGGACGTAATCAGGCCATACATGAAAGTGGGTTCCAGGCGGGAAAACTTTGCTGAGTTCGTGAGCGATCGGGAGATGACCCATCAGTTTATTCTGCATAGGAGGCTGGGGCTATCACACAATTATCACATGTGAGAAATGATGCCCTCACGGCGTCTGCTAGAGAGATGGCTCCTTGAAAAGAAGATCGGCAAGAGAGGTACGCTTAATGGAATGAGAAAATGCGATACTCACCAAGCCACTCAATTGTCTCCTCTTCGTTAACAGGTCGTGTACAAAGTTCCCGGCCGCGGCCAATAGCAGCGCGAATATTATTGCAATAACTTTCCACATATTCAAAAAAGCTGGCTGGATAATTCGTAGAAGGCTGTGATAAGCAGGGTAATCAGAAGTCAATCAATATTAGAAACCTAGGAAGATATATAGTTAGAGTGCTGCGGTAGTCTTGCGTAAGCACTAGCCTTGTTATCAACACCACTCCTGTGCGGAGGGTACCGGTATACACGGAGTTATGTGCGGAGGTACCGGTATACACGGGGTTATATGCGGAGGTACCATATACACGGAGTTATTGCCTCATGAGGTTGCGTCTCACTAATTAGGAGTTGCCCTATTCGGGCTATATTTTATTTTTTCCTAAATCAGTCGACAGCTGCCCACTTCCTGGTAACCTGTATGAGCCCCACACTATGGCCCATATACCTAAAGCGAACGTTTTAGGTGCGATTTTTAATTAATTCTCATAATCAGCATGTTCCGGTTTTTTTTATTTTTATAATTTGGCACATCGTAATAATAATAATAATAATACCATACTGCCGTACTTACGAAATTTCTTTTTAGGCCATACGTTTTTTTTTAATTAATATAATATGGTATATCTTTTTTTACCGCCCGAAAACGGTTCCGAAAATAGCGAACCTTACGATATTATTAATAAGTTAATAACTTTCTTAAATTATTTCGCACTTACTTATAGGTATTTATTTTGTAAAACGTAATAAAACGAACTTTCGTAATAGGATATATATTAAATATTACGTTTATTATAACCGCAAAACGGTACCCCCGGACGAAGGCTTTTATATATTATTGTGATGCGTCGCACCTTATATAATATTAAAAAGTAACAAATATGTTAGAATGTTAATATTAATTGGAAACGGTGCAAATCATAAACAAAAGCATGCGTATCAAGGGGTGCACGCATTTAGGTTCTCGTACAGGCTACTTGGAAGCTGGCAGCTGCCAAGGTGGCTAGGAACAATAAAATATAGCCCGAATAGGGCAGCTCCTAATTAGACCCCCTTTCCCGCTTACGACTGCTTATAAGTTTGCTGGGCATACGAGCTAATCCGATTCAGTTCTCGGACTTTCGCCTATCTAGTTTTCTAGAATTTCCGCTTCTTCTTACAATCGCCCCTTCGTGTAGTTCTGTTCTGTTCCGCACTTGAACGGCTAACCATTTATTACAGACCCTAGATTCCGTGCGACTATTTTACTCTATCATGCTATTGCCCCTTTACCCTCTTCACCCCCTTCTACATTTAATGCTCTGATAATCCGCCTCGAACTACAAATTTTACATCACTGATTCTCCTTCGGCCACCCAATGACAAAACATGGCCGCAGAAGTCATGGACAGCTTTCTTGGCATGAAAATGGACGAAGGAGACTTTCGCCCTATCTTGACCAACCTAAATGGGGACTCATCTTGGTTGATGTCTTTCCCACGCCCTATTCCGGAACGTATTATCACTAGAAGAACATTCTTCCACGTTGCCGTGGATCCTTGGCTCGTCGAAACGCCAGGTATAGTCCTCGCATCCTGGTTTAGCTATGTCCGCCGTAGGGCAGGAGCTACAATTCTTAATGGTGCAGCCGTCAACGCCATCGTCCGCAACATAGAGAAAGCCGCTGGTAGTTCCGGCCATGCGGATGCGAGCGTAGATGCAATTTGCATCTGTAACAATGGAGGTGATCATATGCACTACGATACCCTCACTACCTTCAGCCCTACAGTTCCAGTCTTCGTCACACCTGGGCCGGCTCTATTCATGCCACGTTGGGGACATTTCACGACTATCACGTCTATCGCAAAATTCGATAAAGCCTCATCTTGGCAGACGACACACCCTGGTGACCCCCTTCCATCTTGGCTCAATATAATGCGCGTGAATACGTTCAAGATTCCCTTCGGCATCGCCTTTATATGGTCTCATGGTGACGTGAATCTTAAGCACGAAACCTTTCTTTACTATCCCCACGGGTGCAAGCCAGACACAGACGAAGCACTGTCATATTTCCTCGAGTCCAGTCCACGGCCCGAAATCCTGGCGCTCATGCATCCAACCAAGGATGTTTACCGAAACGAGTCGGTAGTAACGTCTGGTGTTCGCGAGGGTATCAAGTCTTGGAGGAAGACGAACCCCAAATACTGGATTGTCACCCACAATGGACATGTGGAATATAGGGGTCTGGCTACCTGGGGCATGAGAGATCAGTTTCGTACGCTCGAGTGGGGTTTGGACATGTTAGAAAAGGGGGAAGGACATGTGCCATTTTCAACATCGCGACTCAACCTGGTCGAAGTCAGGAATGGAGGCTACCAAACTCTTTAGCGTTTGGCCATCACACGTCGACTGACAATTTCTTATTCATGTGTACTTGAGAGCTGTGTTGGTGTGCGATCCTGGCTTAGCGTGGCTACACCCTCACGCGAGTAGGAGAGTAGGTACGACTGGGCTGCTTCGGTGTATAGCAGCCCCCAAATTCACTTCAGCATCTATACATGCCCTTAAGGCATCTAAAGCAAGAGCTGCTCTCAGCTTCTTCGTTATCAATAACATAGTCATCGCTTGGACACCTACCAGTTCCAACTCTTGCACTAGACTGTGACACTCAAGTGCCTTGCACCCATTGCTCAGTCTCCGCCCTCTCGATCATAAATCGACCTACAACTCTGCCACCCTGTGCAGGTCGATCCTACCGGAAGCTTCACCACTGGTGGCGTAGACGTAATTCTTCTGGTGGAGCCCGGGAGTTCCGGCGGGTCGAGTGCTCAATGAAACTGAAGGGCGTAATCCTGTTGGATACGCATGAGACGAAGTGCACGTTCCTTGCCACCCGTTCCGGGGGGAAGCTCTAAACTGGCTCATGTACCAGTACAGCGCCAATGCCACATACTTTCGTGACTATTAGGAGACTCTATCCCTAGTCGAGGAGGCATCCGGGTTGGATGCTAAAGATCGAGCCACCAAACGGGAAGCCGACCTCACCGTCATAAGATTCGAAACGGCCATCACCGGGAAGACACCCTGGTGTTTGAATCGATGGCTGACGCCCTGAAGATGTTGGCCGACGTCCGGCAAATCATCTACCCTACGGACTGTAGTATCCGAGCTGAACATGTACGGGATGCTACGGTCGTATCCCGAACAGAGTTGTTGGGACCTACCGCAGCCCCATTTGCTATCAATGCTTCCTGCATCCTGAGATCATCAATACCGCTCCATAGAAGCTGTACGTTGTACAAAACCTGTCAGATGATGTCATCCTATGATGACCGTACTGGATACTCGGAGGCGGTCAACCCCCTGGACGTACGTTCTAAGCACTGACACTTTACAGTAATTACAGTAAAGCCAGCCGAGGACAGCGGCCGACTGAGGCTGCTGTCTCACTTTGGGAAGGACGCAGTGGAGGAGGAGATTGACGAACTCCAGGCTGATAAACTCCAGGCCGATAACGTGATTCGCCCAAGCCGCGCCTCCCACCCCACCAACATACAGGGCGTAGTACTCCTCTTCCGGGAACTATGGATGTGTGTGGATTATCACAGCTTTAACGGCGATAAAGGCAAGACCGCCTTTCAGAGGCAGCGAGTAACGTTCGAGCTGACGCGCACGCCCTGCGGTATCAGCCATGGACCCATTACATTCCAGCGATATGTACATCGATACCATTCTCCCGAATCACGCACATTACTGCATCGCTTGCATCGACGATGTGCTGATCAACCAAGTGTTTAGAGAGTAAGTACATACCCGCTCGAAAGCAGCACTCAAAACCTTTCAAGCGGATGGCCAGAACTAATCAAGAAGACCGAACTGCAGATTGGGACTGCTCAGATATTGGGCACCATTCATTCCGCTGGAAGCACGGGCGGCTCAATTGTTGCGCCGCTGGACGGAGAAGGACTACCGGAATCGGGACTACGCATACCGTATGGCATTTGCAACAGCCAAGCAAGAAGCGCTCAACACCATTCGGCTTTGCGGGTTTCTACCCAACGAGGAAGGCTGGGTCCGGTTCGGACGCGTTACATATTGCCATTGGGGCGGTGCTCATGCAGCCCAAAAGACGAATTCCCTTGCGCCCAATGCATCAGATTTGCCAAGGGTTCTTGTTGCGTCGGCAACCGGGCACTCCCCTCCTTAGTTGCCTCACATGTCTACAAGAAAGGCAAAACGTGTAAATGGAAACACCTCGACGTATTGTCTGAGCTGATCGCGTTTCATAAAACAACACAACTGGATTTGACAAAGAATCATTCGCTTATTTGCCTAATGTCACAGTTAAGAAGATTGGGAAATAAGGTAACATAGAGTGTGTGAAGTGATAATTGTCTGACTAGAATTGAGCTCTAGGGAGCGGCAGCTAGGAAGGTCTTTATATACTAGGTAGGGGCACACCGGAATAAGGTTATTCCGGGGCGCTTGGGGCTTGCTGACGAACAGAGATACCCCTATTCTACGAGACCTAAAATGTTTAAGCCTGTTTAGACTTGCGTTCCTAGCATATATTTGCAACGCAACTGCGATTAGACGATAAAATCAAATAAAATTGGCTGTTGACAAATAACGAGTGTATTAGCGAATCAATATGTCGTATGTTTAACTTTTAGTGCTATGGAATAAACGACTGAAACAAATAGTCAAGGTTAGAGAAGACTCAACATCTCCTTATGCTCCCCGAGGCGTAAAGATAACAACAGTGTCACTCTTTGGCAGAATCGTGGAACGCCACTCTATATAGCGCTGGCTATCATCCTTCTTGACCATCTCACAATCGTAGTTGAGAATGACCTGGCCCATAATAACCTTCATTATCGCCGCAGCGTAAAATCGTCCAGGACTATACACCAGAAAGTTTCAGTCACGAGAGCTGTGAATTAACGACACTGCTTTAGGAATGGACTTACCATGCCATGCGGCCCGTCCCCCAGACGTGGAAGGTATTGCCAACATCCGTCAACTTGGATGGCTGGGTTTGAGATACACTAAAATGACCTTTTGCGGTCTCCTCAAGGATGGCTGGATCTGCAAAGCGGAAACCGTTGAAAACAAGCGGGTCAGGGTAGAACTCAGGGTTTTGCATAATGGCGCGGACTGGTGTGCATGCCCATTCGCCGACGTTCAGCTTAGTACCATCCGAAAGAATGAAAGGTTTTAAGGCAGAGCGCCGAGTGCTCTCTGGTGAATAGAATGTTGTTAGATACATGATTTTGGAAAGTCGAACCCTGTCAATGGGGCTTTCTCAGGGGGATATGGACTTACGAGCTTCGACAGGTGTGAGGCGAGCAGATTCCTTGATGAAGCTGTCCAGGAGTGGCAGGCCGGTGCTAGTGCGCTCAAATTCTTCGTAGCCCGTGATGAGTTCTTTGCGCAGAGGTTCCAGATACTGAGGATTTAAGCACAGATCGTGAATCGCAAATGTGATTGTCTAACAAAAGAATGTCAGACATGAGCGGGTTTTCTGATCATTTCGCATTATACGAACAGTCGATACTGCATGTACTGAACCAAACCAAATGGCCATCAGTTCATGGACGACCCGCTTAGCTGACCAGGGATTCTGTCGCGGAGACGTGTCCATAATCCATTGAATACAATCAGTCTATGCATGTCAACTCAGTATTGCTCATTCTTCTTCTGGCTTGAGGAGACCAGCTAGTGACGCACGTGTTGTGGAACCGAGTGCCCCAGAGTCTTCAAGTCCCGCTCAACGACTCGTTGTTCGGCAATAGGTAGCAATGTGTTAAAGATCCTGTCCTGTGCCTTCAGGCGACGGCCAAGAATATTGCCAACGATACTAAGAACATTTTAGTTATCGTGTCGCCGATCTCTCAAGATATGAAGGCACTCACGGTGCCAGCCATTTAGGTAGAAGGCGAACAATCTCCGCACAGATCAAGGTCTGCTCAATGTATTCGAGTGCAGAGACCATGAAATCCTCATCCTTAGCTAATGCATATGTCAGTCCCTGATTCACTCAACCGCACTAGCGCTCAGTTTATGTCGCATTACCTAGACTTTTGCCAAAGAACGAAACCGCATTGGACAGCACGACGAGTTTGATCACCATAGGATACACAGGACTATGCTTCTCGCCTGCAAAGTGCGTAAGCAGCGGAACTCCTCGCCCCTGCCCAAAAAGGAAAAGAAGAAAAAAACCATACCGTCAACAGTTGGATGACTTTCCCGTAGCTCAGTCATCCTGGACCGGATAATGGCCGTCAAATCGGGCAAGATTTGAGGTAAATTGTTGGTCAAATGCGTACGCAGAGCGCGGATGAAGCCAACTCCCTCGGTACCTCGGCGATCAAACCAGTTGAATTGTTGCATGGTGTACATAGGCTGGAGCATTTGCTTCGAGGCAGCTTGGAGAGAAAGTACAGTGTCAGGAGCTGAATCAAGCTCCTTAATATGCTTGGGTGAAGAGACAAAAACATAGCGATTGTCTGGAGCATATATCTCGTATGGTTGACCTCTAGACTGAATGGGTTAAAAAAAAGGTATTAGTGTTTATTTCCGAGAGGATATGAGACTGGCAGATTGTACCTTGTCAAAGCCATCTTGGATGATTTTTTGACCCTTAATGAGGTACTCCCAAGACCTGATTGAACTCTGTATGTATCTCAGTGGGCTGCCGATGACCTGAGAATGAGTGTATAAGTTGATGTCTTATTGCTAGATCTTGAACGAGCTGACTGACCGACTTCTCTGACCAGAGAATCTGAGTACACAGCAAAGCAGCAAGTGTCATAACAATTGCCGCGGCAATATCGACTCGCAATGTGGCTGCTGACTGCCACAGAGGATGCAAATTGTTGATCATGACCATGTTGGACTAACTGTGCTGTACAGGTTGGTTTGCAAATAAATTGTGTTCAGAAAGTACACCCGTTAAGCTTCCACAGCAGAACTAACAATGTTCTACGTAATGTTTCATCAAAATTAAAATGACTTAGAAGGCAGTATTCAAGTAAGATTGATATATATGTACGATATATTGGGTACATCATGTATGAAAGAGGATGTATGATTCCATATATATGACCAAAGTCAAAGTATGAAGAAGTATGCATGTTGTATTATGAGGGGTTAAGATCGGCATTCTTTATCCACGTCTGGGTGATTTTTTGCCAACTTTATTCATCCTCCGGAGGGAGAGGGGAAACAAGGGTGTAATACAAACGACGGGAGGTGCATTTGAACGAAGTAGCCTATGCCCGATATATCATTCTGATAAGGATAAAGAGCTATGAGAACATTTTGTGCTTCCATTGGCTTATACATGCAGGAGATCTTGTGGATGCAAAAATTGAGCTATGTCATGTGTGAATACCAACTATCACCAAACATTCCTTCTCTTTCGGTTTGACCGACGGCAGGACGATCATAATACTTAAACGACTCGAGTTCTACGACCGTATGTCATCATTATCCTACACGTTTGAAAGTGGAGAATGACTTTTCAATGCAGGTGATGAAAGCGCTCACCACCAATATCAAACAAGTGGGCACATTAATACATCCTTACTATACTACTGTAATCCGTACAGATAAAGCTTTTCTATTTGTAAGCAAATCTTTGCTATTCATAAGCAAATCTTTTCTATTTATAAGCTTCCTAAGGCTCGACTAAGCGCTTTACTAAGTAGAGTCTAGACGGGTGACCGTTGTGCAGCTTCGGCGTGTAGATTCTTAGTGCGGCTTGTGAGTTCCTTTTAATACGCCTAGTGACCCCCCCCCCTAGTAAAAGCTTAGAAATATTATTAAGAGAGAGGGGGTAAAGGTTTTAGACTGGAGGTTTTCTTAGGTAGAAGGTACTTAGTATGTAGCTTTGGCGTATAAATGCTAAGTTAACCCCCTTACTAACGAGCCACCCCATCAACGAGCCACCCGTTTTTACAACTATCGCTAATATAATATTTAACCTAAATAAATATTTTTTTTTATCATAACTTGATTAATTAATTCCAAAGTAACCCAAGCGTATAATATTATAATCCGCTTTTATTTAAACATTTTTTCCGTTTCCGAAAGACTTATTTTATTATTGCTTTTGCCGAAATATAATAATATATTTCCTAATAAGGGCTTTAAGACTTACATCTCCCTTTTTAATCGAGTTTATTGTTAAGAAGTTTTTTAATAGCTTAAGCTGTACGTTTTTATACGTTTTTAGTTTTACTTTTTAAAATATTATAATTTTATATAAAACGTTTAAGCTAGTTAACTAATTATTCAACCTAAGCGTACGGGTTTATAGGGGTAAAAAGTACTGTATCGTTAGAAAAGAAAATAAGTACGTTTCGTAATATGAAAAGTGTATTAGGTAACGAAATTATAATGTAAGCTATGTCATGAACCAACCAGTGGAGGCCACGGAAACGGTCACGCTAGGACCGAAAACAGGACCCAAGTGGGTCGGTTACGAAAATAAGTATGTATCTAAACAAAAAAATCCGAACGGCTCCGACGGATCAAAAAAAAGCGAAATATATTTAGGCAAAAAAATCCAAGTTATTCCGACGGATTAAAAAAAGTAATTAAAAAATATATACGTTTGTTATTTCATAAACTAAAAAGATAATTTGTAATATAATTTCGTTATTTAAAATATTTTTAATATTACGAAACGTAATTAAATTATTTTATTACTTTATTACTTAAATTTTTATAATATTTTATTAATTAACTTAATTATTATACGTTCTAAGTTTTTATTTAATAATACCGTTAAACTTTAAATAATATTTTAATAACATATTTATTAATAAATAACTTTTATACGAAATTTCGGAAAATAATAATATAAATTTGGATAAAAAAAACAAACTTTTTTTTTAATTAAAAAAATTTTTTTTCGACGTTTAAATTTTATAAATTAACATATTAATTAATTCGAATAAAATAACATAAAATTTACTTGAATTGTTTAAACCATTTAAATTTTTTAAAACAAATTTAATAAGCTTTTAAACGAATACCGGCTTAATTAATTTTACACAAAAAACCCCAAAAAATATGAAAACTTTTTAAACTTAAATTTTTTAACAAAATGTTTATTAAATTATAATTATTCCTTATTTAATATCGAATATATTTCGGATATTTTTTAATACGATTAATTACTTTAATAATACGAATCGAATTCGCGGTAAAATAACTTTCGAAATACGTAATTATTTAATTTAAACTCGTTATACGAAAATATATTACGGTACCCCTAAAATAATAAAACCCCAAAAAAATATAAATTTATAATAACTATGAAATATTCGAATAAATATTTTAACAAACTTTTAAAATAATAAACGAAAAAAACAAAACGGAAATCAAAATTTAATAATTATAACTAAAAAAATTTGCATTTCGATATAACACCGATTGTATTTAACTATTTTCGAAACTTAACTAAAAATAAAAAACACTAATAACTTAATTTTTCGACGGTTTTAAAAAAAATTAAAAAGAATTATTTAAGGAAAATAAACCGCAATATTTAACCGATTATATCGCTATAACCGTTAAAATTAACAATTGACAATATACTTAATAAATTCGTAACGTTAAAAAAACGATAATAAATTACGATATAACGTTAATATTAATATATTTATGCGACAAAATATAATATATAAAATTAAAATTAAATTTATAAAAATTAACGTTATTTAAAAGCAAAATAAATAACGTATTAAATATTAAAATTATAAAAAAATTAATTATGAAACCAAAAAATATAAGTTATTTAAAAAAACTTAATAAAATAAATTATAAATTTTTATATTTACAAATTAATCGTTAAAAAATAAAAGAAAAATAGTTATCATAATACGCCGTTACCTTTTTATTATAAAACTTTTAAATAATGCGGAAAAATAATTACAAAAATATTAAAAATAAACGGAAATAATTTACCCCGATACCTTTAACCGGTATATAAAAAAACACCTTTTTTATTATTAACGGTAACAATATTTTAATTATAAGAAATAAAAATAAGTTATTTATTTGCGTATTATACGTATAAATACAGAAAGATTTAACTTTTTTAATTAAATTAATCGAAATAAATAAAATAAATAATAATATCGATATTTTCGTACTTTACGTTTTCCAAAAAAAATCGATTAATTAATAACGTTTTATAACTAACTTATAAAAAATTAATATTTAATAAAAACTTTTTTTATTATTTCGAAAACTATAACTATTTGTTGCAAAAAAAAACTTTAAAAAAATGCAATTTATCCATACGATAATTAATCGCTAATTTCTATTTATAATTATCCATAACCATAAATTTTTAAAAAAACACAAAAAATTATAACTAATTTAAAATAAATTACCAAAAATTTATAAAAAATAAACCAAAATACCCTTACTTAAAAAATAATTTACGTTACAAAAAAATAATACATTTAATAAAAGTAAAAAATACGGCGATAAACGGAAAAAATACTTTAACTAAAAAAATAATAAAAATACAAAAACCGGAATACGTAATTTTATAAAAATATAAAATTTTACGTAATACGCATTAACGCATTAAAATTATAAATTAAATAACAATATTATTTTATAAAATAATTACGAAATTAAATTAATAATTTACGAAAATAAATATAACGACTAAAATAACCCTTAAAAAAACTAAACCCCTTATAAAAAAATTGCAAAAAGACAAAATTTAATAAAGTTAATACGAATTTCGAAAAAAAACTTTAATAATAATAAAAAACGATAAAAATCTTATCACTTTAAAAATGCAAATTAAAAAATATTAATATACCGTTATAATAAATAACGAAATTTTAAAAAATATTTACATTACGTTTAAAATAATTAATTGGTTTAGATTGTCATAAAAATATAAAAAAAAGTTTTATATTACGAATACCGCCGAAAATTAACTATTTCTTTATAATAACGGCAAAATTACGCGCGAAATTAATCACCTTAATACCGTTATATTAAAACGATATATAATTATTAATTTTAATTTTATATTACTAAAAAATTACGATATAATTTTAAAAATAACATAATTACGTTAATATAACCCCTTAATCGATTAAATAACTAATTAAGTAAAATTTTTGTACGGTTTAATAATAAATAATAATAAAAAAATAAAAATTTTAATATTCGATCGAAAATAACAACAAATACTAGCATAAAAACATAACAAAAACTTTACCACTTACAAAAAAACAATATATAAAAAAAAAAATCATAAAAAAATTCGACGCATTATTACCATTATTAAAGCAAAATTACGGCAACTAAATAACAACTTACAATAACTAACCCCAAAATCAAAAAATTAACAAATATATTACTATCATATTATAAATAAAAAAAATTTTTCAATAAAAAATTTAAAACAAAATTACCTAAATATAACAAATAAAACCATAAAATTATTTCCTAAAAACATATTAACTAAATTTTATCTTATTTACAACCTTAACAAAATAAAGCTATAAACGTTCCGAAAATACCTAAAAAACCGACTTAAAAAAATAAATTCGGTTATCCAAATTACCAGTTAATTAATTTATATTTTTCGTACTAAAAAAAAACGGCAAATTACGATTAATTATAAATTATTAATAATTTAATAATATTATTATTAAAAATTAAATATTATTACCTTTAATTAATAATATAAAAAATCTTTTTTATAAAATATAATAATTTATTACTTTTAACCTTAAAAATAAATATAATTTAATTAAAATTAAAAAAAATTATATATAAAAAATAACGTTTCGTACCAAATACGGCTTTTACGAATACCTTAGTACCTTTATAAAATTTACTAACGCATTTATTACGTTTTAACGTATAATTAATTATGTTTTTCGGACATATTTCGATAATTTTATTATTCACTACTCTAATAATATTTTTATTTTTTTAAAAATTAAAAAATAATATAAAAAACATATTTACAAGATATTAAAATTATTACAAAATATTAACTTATTAATTAACGCGGGAAAAAGTTAATTTTATATTTAAAAAGTTAAATATTTAAATTCTATTATTATTTTTAAATATATTAAAATAAACTTTAAAAAAATCGCTACAATATTCAATTAAATACGGTTTATTACAATTAAAAAAGTACAAACTCTTTTCGGATTTATTAATTACTATCGAAAAATTATTAAAAATTTTAACCGGATAACCGTATCCCTCAATATATTTACACGAAAAAAAAAATTTAATAAACGCTAAAAACGGAAAAGATTTTCTAATATTTTAAAAAAATAATTACTAACTAACTAATATTAATTATATACGACTTAAACCGCTGAATAAAATTAAAAACCAACGTATTAAATTATGCTTTAAACGTAATAATCAAATAACGAAATAATTAAATATTTTATATCTTATTATTTTTTTCTTATATAAATTACAAAAACTAAAATTACGTTATACCATCCCGAAGAAAAAATTTCTAATTATTATTAAAACGTTTCGTAAATTCAAACCTTTTTTTAAAAATAACTAATATCAATTTAAAATTTATACAAATTATAAAAATTTTACCCGGTTTACTATAACTAAAAAACTTACAGTACGATAATTCCGTTACGCCAAAAAATTAACTAAATATAACTTTATCATTATTTACCGCAAAAATTTGGAAAATAAGAAAACTAATACACTTAACAAACAATTTAATCTCGAAAAAAAAAATCAAAATTAACCACGCAATCTTTAATACCATTATCGAAAAATACTTACGCCCCTGCTAAATTACGATAATACGGGCAACCACCCCAAATATATATCAAATTATTAAAATATATAATAATAACTTACCGAAAAAAACCGACAAAACACAAATTCCAAAAAAATATCAAAAAAACTTAATACGGGAAATATACAAACATCCCTTACATAAATATCCAGAAATCCGCAAAACTTTCAAACATTTTTAACGTACATATTACTTTTTTAAAATAAAAAACGTAATACAAAAAATACGACAATAATACGATACTTATAATAAAACAAAAATATAACGATATAAGCTTTACGGAAAATTACAACCATTTTTAATCGCAAAATAACCATAAAATTTTATTATAATAAATTTTATTATTAAACTTCCTTTATTAAAAAACCTAACCATAAACATATATTACCATAATATTTTTATTATTATTAATTAATTCATAAAATTTTCTTACTTTATACCTCATAATAAAAATATAACTATTAAGTAAATAACATATATTTTTTTAAAAATATCTTTAATATATACGAATTACCATACGAAATTATTTTAAATAAAAGCATAATATTTACCATTAAACTTTGGCAAACCTTAAAAACACAAATCGGCTTAAATCATAAATTATTTAACGCATTTCGACCATAAACAAACAGACAAACAAAACGATAAATTTAAATTCGTAAAATATACCTATAATATTATATTAATTATAAACAAAATAACTAAATTAAAAAATTACTAATAACTTAAATTACTTATAATACTAATTACTATAGAAATATCAAAATAATTTTATTTATACTTAATTTTAAATTTACCCCGGAAATTTACCGAAAAATATAAAAAAAAAACTATTTAATATTAAAACAATTTTTAAATTAAAACAACTTAAATAACTACACCAAAAAATAAAACCAAAATTATATTTATACACAATTAAATAAAAAAATATTACAACCAAAAACGGTTAAAAATTTAATTTTTTTAAAAGGAAAAATAATTTACCTAATTACCAAAAATATTTAAACAAATCAATTAAACAAAAAACTCGATTTCAAATATATCAGCCCATATAAAATCATTAAAAAATTTTTAAATAATAATTACCAATTAAACCTATTACCTAAAGTTAAACTTTACCTAATTTTTTACGTATTTTTACTCGAATTAACAAAAAATATGATCATAATATATATCAAACAAAACGACATAAAAATAAAAAACGAACAAAAATATAAAACGAAAAAAATCTTAAATATACGAAAAAAGGATAAACTTACCTAATACCTAATTAAATAAAAAAATTACCTTAAATTTAAAATTTTTTAAAAATTTATTAAAAATCTTACCGGTATTTAATATTTATTAAAATATTTTTATTAAAAACGTTACGTAAAAAAAACTCCTAATTAAAATTAGGCGAAAAACCGTTAAACAAAAACTAATTAAGAATAAAAACAAATAAAAACGCCTTTAAACGTTACTTTTCAACTACCAAACGTTCCGCCTTGTTTTACTTTTTTAATTTATTTAAAAATTACAACCCCCGGTTAATTATATTAACCCCCTTTTTACGAAAAAACTTTTATTAAATACGAAAACGGCTTAAACGTAATAAAATTTCGTCCAACCGTTTCGAAATAACTTTTAATTTACTTTATATATAGCGCAATTATTAACGAACTAACGTTTTTTTTTATTTTTAAACATTTTATCTTATTACTAATATTATTTAAAAAAATTAAAAAAATACCTAAATTATTATAATAACGTTTTTTACAAATATAATTATCGTAACGAAATACCTTATCGGATATAACATATTTATCCCTAACGCGAAAATAAAAACTATAAAATATAACTTCGAAACTAAAATTAATAACAAAACGAATAAATATTTTTCTTTTTTTTCGTTAATTATATTCGGAAATTGCTTTTTTTTTTACGAACGCGGTATTTACGAAACTTACTAATACGACTAAACATAATAAAATAAAAATTTTCGAAACGAAAATTTAAAAAGAAAAAAATCGTATTATAAACTAACCAATAAAAGCTACGAAAACGGTTACGCTAAAACCAAAAATAAAACCCAAATAAGTTGGTTATGAAAATAAATATGCATTTAAGTAAAAAAGTCCGAACGGTTCCAACGGATTAAAAAAGAACGAAATGTATTTAAGCAAAAAGATCCGAGTTATTTCGATAGATTAAAAAAAAACAGCTAAAAAATATATATATTCGTTATTCCATAAGTTAAAACGTTAACTTGCAATATAATTTCGTTACCCAAAACACCCTTAATATTACGAAACGTAACTAAATTATCCTGTTATTTTATTGCTTAAATTCCTATAGTACTTTGCCAACATAAACCCGTCGACTTAGGTTTAATAGTTAGTTAATTAGCCAGCCGTTACAAGCTAATGCTATTAAACTGAGAAAAAAAAAGCGTATATATTTCAACCTGGGTCCCCTTAAGTTTAACGGATTCATCCGCATTTATACCAGTTACTTATATTAAATCCCTATAAACCCATCAGATTCAAGGGGATCTAATGTAAATAACCGGTATAAATACAGGTTTAAATATACTCGTTCATTATTCCCATAATTGAAAAATATTAGCTTATAATACAACTAGGTTTTTTTAAAATATTTTTAATTTTACGAAATATAATTAAGTTACTTTTTATTATTTTAATTGTATATTATTTTTATTTAACGTACCACATAAGCGAACGGTACAATCAAACGAGCGGAATACATTCTAATACACCTTAATAAAAACTTTAACTAAAACAATTATATAACATTAATTTAAATTAAATTAATCGGATTTTTTATCGCTTAATACGTTTATATCCTCCTTATAAATACGCGTATTATGCCCAGGCTTACCGCAAACGCCATATTGCCATTCCTTCGCCTAAATCCTTTCATAACAACCCTTTCCGACCGCTACTAAATACAATTCCTTACTACTACTTTTTTTTCGTAACTATAAAATCTTATATTTCTTTTATAATAAATAGCTCTTTGTTTAAAAAACGTTTAATTTTAATTTTTTAAAGTTTATTAAACACCCAGTTTGTTTTATAAAAGCAACCTTTTTCTCTCGAAAAAACGCGTTTTCGTACAAAATTATAAACTTACTTTTTGGTAAGATATAACCAATTTAACTATCTTTACAGGCAAGTTACTTTAATTCTTTTTAATTCGTTTTATACAAATAACCTTCCGGTCGTATCGCTTCGATAATATTTATAAAAACTTTTATAAATATTAGAAAAATTGAATTATCAAAAGTTAAGAAGAAAACAGTTAATGTAAATATAACTAAAACTTTTAGTTCGAACAAAATAACGAGATAAACATAAGAATAAAATAAATCCCGCTTTTAAAAATACGGATTTAATAGTATCGGTCGTTATAATAACTTTAAACAGGTTACAAAAACAGGTACTATAATTATTATTAATAATATAAATAATAAAAAATTATATAAGACTTTCGATATATAATAAATAAATACGTCTTAATATAAAAAAAACTAAATAACGTACCGCATAAACGAACATAACATACAAATAAGCGCAACATTTTTTTAACCGTTTTACCTATTTACTTTTAATCGTCTATTTCTTAATACTAATATTATAAAACGCCTTACAAAAAAGCAAACATAAACCTAGTTATTCAGAGCAAAAAACGAAACCCAAAGCTTAATTATAAAAAGTTTAATTCTATTTATAAATCCTTATCTTTTACTATAACATACCCTTTTAACGGTATATACGCCCGAACTAATATTACCCTTAATTCGCGAAAATTAACGTTAACCGAAAAAAAAATTTATTGTCGACCAAAGCCTTAACCTAAATACGCAACCATTTTTTATTCGATATTCACATATTAAAAATATAGCGAATTTATTACTTGTGTAACGTGTTACGGAACGTATCAGAATTAATTAAATATTTGACTTCATTTAAAGGGTAAAAAGAAAAAATCTTAATACGTATTTAAATTAGAAAACTAGTTATTAAAAGATATTATACGAAAATCAAAGAATACTTCGCAAATAATTTAGGCTTATTCAGGTTATTATCGCAAAATATAGTATTATAAAAAAGTATCTATAACTTTAACGCAATAAAAATTTAATAAAACAATAAAAAATAAATCGAAATTATCTTAATTATTAATTTTTAAAATTAAGTTATATCGCTATTTATTATTATAGTAAAGAAAAATTATTTTAAATTTTAATTCGTTAATAACTAAATAATAAAACAATTAAATTTAAAATAAATCTAATATTTCGATTAATATATTTAAATACCTACGAAAAAATTGAAATATCCCCTGATTTATAACGGTTACAACAATTGCTATTAATAAAATTCGAAAAATATTACGCCAATTATAACAGTATCACGTTTTATATACCCGCGCATTTTTCGTATAAGTTTTAACCTTTTAACGTATTTTATTATTTTTTTTAAAACGCATTTATTCATTATATATTAAAAACTTAATACGACGCTATTATACTTATATCGCCAAAAAGATTTTCTTACTACTACAGCACTAACAGTGCGGCTTCGCTTCACTAACGTAACGCTATAATAAATTGTTGTACCTTTAAAAATAAATACCTACGGTAGTTAAGTTTCGCCTTATTTCGGACATATTTTCATATCACCTTACGTCTATCGTTAATACGTCGTTATTTCGTTATATATTTCTTAAATATTCTATTACCAAAAGGTATTACGGATATTAATATTTTAACGCCTGAATAAATATAAAATAACAGTATAACGCTGTTATTACGCCTTGCTAGTTCTTGAAAACCTTTTTAAAAATTTTCTTATTTAGTTATTTTTACAATACGATTTATATGAGATTTCACGCTGTTAAGGAAATTTTTGGACCTTAATGAATAATCCTCAAAATTTTTATAAGATATTTTTATTACTTTTAAAAAATATATTTATATTTCGAAAAGGAATGATTTTTGTTACGGTAGCGTATTATTAATGTAAAATAATTATTATAAAACGCGTAACAATTACTATACGAAATCTATTAATTTCGAAACTAGTTAACCATAATATAATGAGTAATAATCGAAGATAATCAACTAAAAAAATATTTAATAGCTGCAAACCGATTATTATAATATATTACGTTTTTTTATATCGTATTAATAATATTTACCGACATTGTAACGGAATTAAGCTTTAATAATCAGGTATAACAAAATGTTTTCCTTTTATAAATTACTATTACCTAACTCGTTTTTAATTTTACTTTATTCATAACTTAACTTATTATTAATATAACGGAAAACTAACGTATATGGAAATTAAACCTTTTAATATTTAAATAAAAGCAAAAAACGTAATAATCCGATAGGAAAAAGGTATTAATTAGTGTGTTTTAATACGCTTTAAAATTATTATAAACTGCAACGTATACTTAAAATGAACGGACCGTATTATGAACGTTACCTAACGCTTTTAAAATAATATTTATTTCTATATACGCGAAAAGTAAATAAAGTAATAACGGAACCTTTAAATATTAAAGCGTAATGGCATAATTAACGTGACGTCGACGACATGCCACTATTTCTCAACCAGATTAATATTATCGTTAACGTAGTAATATAAACTTTTAAAAATTTCTGAGATTTAAATTATAAATCGTTATTAAGTATATACATAAAACGACTCAATTATTAAAAACCTATTCCGCCGTATTCCCTCTTACGAGCTTTTATTACTATTTTAAAATGTGGAATATTAGTCCGTTATTAATGTAGAAGAATTACACTTTAATTATATAGATTATAAGTCTCTTAAAGGTGTTAATTTACAGTAGCCCTTTTTTATACATAATATGTAACGCGTAAGTAAGGTGGAAATACTTTCTTTTTAAACTATATTGCGACTTTAGTAATAAGTATTTCTCGTCAAATATATTTAAGTTATTTATCAAAGCAAATCCTTTTATACTTTTATCATCTATTGGTTTTTTCTAATCGGCGTACATATACGTAAAAGTTATATCTTAATTAATTCTTACTAATACGTTTTATACAAAAAGATTCTTACCGTAATGGCCTATTTCTACCTAGTTAGCCGGTATATAAATGTAAATTAACGTACTGTTAATAACCTCGATATAATCCTTAGAATAGGGCTATTGGCAATAATCGTTTCGGTTCTATCTAATTACTTTTTAAAGATTTACCAAGCGAACGAAATTAACATATATTATATAATAAATGTTAAGCACCTAGTTAAAATCTTTGTAATCAATATTAATAAAATAAAATTATACAAATTTAATATTAGATTGAAAAATTTTAAACAAGTATTTTTAAAAGAAAATTATTAACTTGTAACGTATAGCTATGTTCCTTTTTACTTAAAGATATATAATTTCTCTTATTTATTATCTAAAAACTAGAAACAAAATAATATTTTCTTTATATGAAAAATAATAAACAATTCGAATTCGTTAGCGTTAAAAATAAAGTAATTAATATTATCCTTTTCAGAAAGTGTTATTAATTATTAATTTCTTTTCATAATCCGTTACGCTCGATATAGCGATAGTATTATAATTATTTATTTTCGTTATTAACGAATTCGAAGTTTTATATATTGGGTTAAATTACTATTAACTAAAATTAATATGCAATAATAATATTATTTAAATCTCGAAACGGCAAAATAATGATCGGCTAACGATATTCGATAATACCTTTAGAATATTAAACAATAGCTCTTATTGCGAGACTGACTATAATATCATAAAACATAAAATTAATGTAAACAACCGTTACTCTAATAGCTATGACGGCAGCTTCTCGTCACGGTCGCTTCTTTAACGGCCGCAGAAACTTAGCCCGTCTAGGCCTGGTTGCCAAAGGTACATCCAAAAATCTTCGCGGCCGCTGCTTATGAAGTCTCACGATAATCACTTCCTGATAAGGAAAGGCGTTATGGCTCTTAGAGTTTAATATGGAGGTGAGTAGCGAAAAGCTACATGCTTCGCGGCCGCTGAGATCCATCGAACACACCCTAAGGTCCGACTTATGAGTTTCTTTCAATACGCCTAGTACAGTAAGCGCGTAGTAACGATCTGGACACCCGTAGCCGAAGATACGTTTTAGGCACCTCCTAGATTCAGTCATGAAAAGGTTCAATTAATGGCTGCCAGCTATTTGTCAACACCTCTAGATCATTTGTTCATGGACCATATACCCCGCTAATGGTCAGATTTCTGCAGTAGATGCCACCCCTGTGGGAGCCTACGAGAATTGGCAACTTGTACTGATAATCTCGGAAGATGGCTCGGATGAGCTTTAGTTAGTTTGCTTGGCCGTGGATATCTGGATAAGAGTGAGCTGTAGGCTAAGCTGCCAGCGTTTTCGCAATGATAGAACTACTCCGGTCACTTAAAATGCCGACGATTAGAATCTAGTCTACCATCGTCCAACTCCGGGCCACCAATAAGCTCAAGTCCCAACTCGCGTCCACTAATATGATGAAGCCAAGATCAGCGTGCTCACATAAGCACTGGTGCCTGGCTAAAACACCACTTCCAGTGCTCGTGGACTTGTTCTCCATCAACCAACATTGACCACTTCCTCGTCAAACGAGAGATGGCTAGAGCAGAGTTCCTGAGCGGTGACATTGATGGTTTCACTTTCTCTATCATTGTCGGCGGTGTGTGCCTGATCGTCTTCTGGCGTTTCTCCACGTTGCGTCTAGACTCCCAGGAGCCGCCCTCCTTGAAGTCAAAGGTTCCAGTCATTGGTCATATGCTTGGCTTGATAACGGGCTCTCACGGGTATTATCTGAGTTTATAGTATGTCTTTCAGCCTCAAAAAGTGTGGTTACATGTACAGGTGCTGACTGCAAACCAGCAACAAGAAGCCTATGCCGGCGTGTACATTACCCATGGCAAGCGGGAAAATGTATGTTCTCAACTCGCCGGAGCTCGTGACTGCCGCGTTCAAAGCGCGCACTCTGAGTTTTGGCCCGCATGTGCGAAGCATGACCAAGTACATAATCCCTATATCCCAGAGCGCTAGCGACGAATATTGTACGCCCGAGTTCTATCAGCCCTGGTCTCAGATCTTCTATTCGGTGATGACAGGGCCAGAATTGGTGAAGATGAACGCCACGGTGCTCACGGATCTATTCAGCCAGATCAACAACTTCCCACAGAATATGGAGGTCGAGGACACATGGATCTGGCACCGTAACATGTTCACCAACTCGACTATTTCGGCGCTGCTTGGCAAGGAGAATCCTTGGAGAAAGGATCATTCTTTGATTGCAAAGTTCTGGTATGTCTTTCTTTGAGGTACCTATTGGTACGCATTCTGAGAGCCGTCACAGGGAATATGAGCGTTCTGTCCACCATTTTGTCGCTGGTCCGGTCCCAAGGTTGACCGCCCCATCAGCTTATAAGGCACGTGCTGATTTACATCAGGCTCTGATCGAATGTAGTATGTCTTACAAACAACAAATCTCCATAAATCTTCAGATGCTAACTAGCGGGGTAGGGTTGATAGCCCATTACAATAATTTAGGCCTAAGTATTATGTGTAGACGAAATTAACGAACTCCAGACTTCGACACCGAGGGCGACAAATCCCCTTCTACCTCCCTTCTCATTCAAAAAACTATGACCTTCTGTGATGCCGCCGCGTGGTCCAACAGCGATAAAGCCGCAATGCTCATCGCGCTCCTCATCGCAGCGGTCGTCAACACCACGGCCTCAGCATACTGGTACCTGATGCACCTCATGTCCTCGCCGCCGCTTCTCGCCAAACTTCGCACGGAGGCTCAGTCCCTCATAATTCCCGGCCCCGTACTTCCCGACAAGAAACGCACGATACATATCCCTCTGTCCTCTTTAATCCCGAGCCGAGCGCCACTGCTCATCGCCGCCTTCCGCGAGACGCAGCGCGTCGTGGGCGTCGGCAGCATGGTACGCTGGGTGGAGGCCGACACCATGTTGTCAGATGGAACGCGGAGCTACCTGCTGAAGAAGGACATACCGGTGATGATACCGAGTCTGGTGCCGCACAGCTCGGCGGCGCTGTGGGGCTCCGACGTTGATGAGTTCCGGCCGGAGCGGTTCTTCACCAAGACGGAGCAACAGCAGCAGCAGCAGCAGCAGCATCAAGAGTTATCGGATGCCGGCGGCGACGTGCCTGTGCCGCGGGGCGCTTTTATCCCCTTCGGGGGTGGGAAGCACCTGTGTCCCGGGCGGAACTTCGCCAGCGTAGAGAACTGGGGCACCATGGCTACGTTGCTATTGGGGTTTGATATCGTGGCGCCTGAGGGTGAGGCCTTACAGCTGCCGGAACGGACGATGCCGCTTCCTACAGCCATCATTGGGCGGCCGGTTAAGGGGAGTGATTTGCGGGCTTGTGTGAGGAGAAGGAAGGGGTGGGAGGATGTTGTCTGGAAGGTTGTGGATTAGGGGTAGAAGGTGGGAGAGCCACAAACTATTTTGCAGACCATTGACACTTCTCAAATGAAGACGTCACCGCCGTTACATCTCTGTCAGCCTCGTTGTAAAGTCTCTTGGTGGGCATGAAGAATCACACTATTGGTGTCCTGTTTTGACTGCTAGCAAGAACATCATGATCCAATTGCGTCTACGGCCTAATGTCTGATTCTGCGGATATCGGTTAACTATTGTCTAACAGCGAGTCGATCAACAGCGTAGCCAAGGCAGCCTTCGAATTGTGTCCAGATGACGACCAGCTCCCAAGTGTTGGCAGAGCTGCCTTACCAAGCTGATTCAATTTTGGCATCTCATTAGGCACGTTGGCGGGCGCTTGGTAATGTGGGGCTTTATCTGCCTGAATCAACATCCAGGCGAAGCGATTGCTCTACCTTGCTGAATGCTCTACAAGGGTTATCTCGTAGGGTGTGAAGTTAGTGTTCCTGTCAGCCACTATTGCAAAGTTTATTGGAGAAAAAAGGGGGGGGGGGAGATAATTAGATTATGAACCGTGTTGGCCAGCAGTGGATCTTTAATACGTACTGGCAGGGAGTGCAAGGAACTACGCGCTGTCGGACAGGTACTGTACTCAGTACATACTGGTACGGAGCAGATCGAGGGGTGCGATAAGTATCGCTGATGATTGGCTGATGCTTTTCAATCGCAGCTGATTAAAAGGAGCGCTAACTAGCTTTGACGATGCTACAATGCCTCTGGAAAGATCTTTGTCAACTAGAGTCACAGGCGCCTGGGTGTTGTCTGGCCGCTTGACCATTCTAAGACGTCTTCGCCCATTGGAAAACTTACGCCCAAAGCTCGTACACTGCGAGATAGAAAGTCTCTCTGTACTTACACCATACGACTGACAGGTTTGATGTTTACGGGACACCTTGTATCCGGCCTGGCATAACGGGTTTTAGCAGCGATTAGCATCCAGATCCTCCGGGCGAGGATGAGACTTCATGGAAGTGTCAGCATGTAACAGAACTAAGTTTAATTTGGAAGGACGTAACCGCCATAGAAGCGGGGTCGATATGATACAAGGTCCATCTTGTTCACAGAATTGGAGAACTCTTCTGGTTCCTCAGGTTTTAGCTTGGAGGTATCAGTTTTCTGGCATACATAGTCTCCCTACCTCTCCATCGCTTACCTGTCTCTTGTTCGGATACATGCAATATCTTCAAATATCTAGTAACAATTTTCTTCGTTGCAAATTGTGTAACCTTTCCCCATATCAAGCTCTCTATCGGTATATCACCGCTATCGCCAGCGAATTTACTTCACCCGGTTACCAGCACCACTCATATTTAGCCATATAGGGACTAAATAAGAGGTCACAATGCTGATTTCAACTCATTTCACTGTCTTAGCCATCGCCTTGAGCATTTCCCTCTTGTCCTGGATTTACTTTTGGCAAAACGAATCAAAATTCTGGGTGTCGCAGCCCACCGTTGGATTACAAAAGCAAAAGTTTGCCTGGCTAAGGGCTACATTTCGATCCCTTTATCGAACACGAGAATGGGCCTTCGAAGGTTACAAAAAGGTAATTATTCGTCCAATTACTGCGATATTGATTTCTTTTATGTTGCTTTCTAAGATGTCTTGTGAGCCAGACACACTAACGCCTATTTTAGTACTCTAAATCCAACACCCCTTTCATCGTACCAAGCTTGGATCGGGGTCCCATCGTTATTGTTCCACCGCGGCAAATTCGACAGGTTTACAGCATTGCAGAAGACATCCTAGACGTTGACGATACGCAGGATCAGACACTTCAAATAAGATGGACTGTTTGGGACAAGGCGGTTTTGAAGGAAAGGCTTCACGTTAACGTGATACGTAACCAGCTCAACCGCAATCTTACCCGTGTCACAGAGGCTATAGCTGATGATATCAACTTCGGCTTTGGTCGGATGTGGGGCACAGGAACCGAGTGGCGAGATGTGAAGGTTTGGGATACTTGCTTGCGCATCATTGCCGGTGCTGCAAATGGTGCATTCTGTGGAAAACCCCTTTGTACGTTCCCTGTCATCGACTCAACTATCCCTCCATCGCTCCAGGAAGCCCTACCCGTTGGTCCAGAATTTCCTAGGTGATTTAAGTCGCAGTCTATGCTAACTGTTTTAACAATCCAGGCCGTAACCCTGCGTTCCTGGACTCTCTCAGGGATCACGCCATGAGTGTCTTCTCCGGTGCATTGCTGATTAGCATCTCCCCTTGGCCGTTCAACTACGCAACGGGTTTGTTGGCTGCCTCAATGTGTAGATACCAATTGAAAAGAGCACAAAATATCTGCCTCCCGTTCGTCAAGGAGAGGCTAGAACTTACAGCAAAGCTAAAAGCTAACAGTACCTTCAACTGGACACCCCCTGTGAGACTTGAAGCTGTTCGCTAGCTTTCAACTCGAAGACCACTAATTCTGAGGTTAGAATGACTGTCTTCAGTGGATCATCGACGAAGCTTATGCGAGCAAGAGCCCAGCCACCCAGCTCGACGCCAGTCGAATTTGTCACCGCGTTATTCTAATTAACGACGTTTCCCTGCATACAACGAGCTTCACTATGCAAAACTTCATTCTAGATCTGCTCAGTACTGATCCGTCGCTCGGTTATGTTAAATGCTTGCGTGAAGAATGCGCATCTGTATTAGCAGAATCTCAGGGCGTGTGGACACGAGATGCGGTCAACAAGCTGAAGCTTGTAGACTCAGCAATTCGAGAGTCTATGAGAGTCTCTACGGTTGGTACTATAATGTTACCAAGAAAAGTGAGCTTATATCATGGCCAAAGGCATTGTCCCAAACTTCTGGAAATGTACTGAGAACATGTTAGGTAATCCACCCTCATGGCATAATGTTGGAGAATTGCTTGGACCCTATACCAGCAGGAACAGATATTTCAATTCCTATACAACCGATTCACCATGACGAGACCATTTATCCCAACGCTCAATCCTACAACCCGTTTCGATTCGTGCACCCTGATGATATGCGCGACATGCAGCATAACTCCAGGTCCGATAACGGCGAACCTACCGCGAACCAGGGAAATCGGGAAGGCAAGCAAAAATCGACGGTAACACTTGACGATGCTTTCTTCAGCTTCGGCACAGGCAAACATGCTTGCCCTGGCCGCTTTTTTGCGCTAATCGAGATGAAACTATTTGTCGCGCACTTCTTGCTGAATTATGATTTTGAGTTTTTCAAGGAGAAACCCCAACCTAGAAAGATGCTATGGCTGAATTACCCATCTGATGCTGTTGTACGAGTGAGAAGAAGGTCTTCGGCGTTATGAAGAAAGCCCACTGAGTGGACAGTACTCCAGTGAAAGCCAATCGAAGTTACTTTCATAGCGAGTGCAATGTAAGAAACTCATTAAATATTGGATTATTTTCGTTTGATTGCCATGATACTCGGACACGAAACTCAAGCTCACTAAAATCCATTTCTGTCGGTTAGCAGGGGTGTGTTAGCACCCCATATATTGAAGAATCCCTCTGATCGGAACATATATGTTCCGGGACTAGATTACCTTAAAGTGCAGTACGCGTTTTAGAGCACCTGCAATTAGTTATTGAATAAAATAACAACTGATATCCTTTATATCTAATAATTAAAAGTTTTATTTGTTTAATTTGAGCATATATTAATTAATTAGTGTCGGCAGTTGGTGCTTTGAGGTGCTCCCGGTTGGTGGGTCAGGCTGCAGGATGCAGCCTGGGACACCTTTTGTCTGGAAGAAGCTTTTTAAGCATGGATTTGGATATGTAATGGGAGCTTGGCTTACACGTTTATAATCTAGTTTAACATCAACACACAGTTTGCGCCAGGTTACTGCATTTGATCACTATAACTGCTAACAATTAGCTGCTGCTAAAAAGTTATATATTAGTTGTAATTATCCAAATACGTTATTTATAACAAACCTAAGGATTGGGATCGTTTTAAGGGCGAATTTTAATTAAAAACGTACGCGCTTAATATTTAGGATTATATTAATTAAATTAAAGCTTTAAATAGTTTGATAAATTTATAAAACCTGATATAACTTTTTACATAAAAAGACGAATCCGTTATACGATACGATATAATACTTTAAGCGGTTTTTTATTTATAATTATACTTTTCGGAAATATAGCCGAAAAAATCGGTTATATTAATTACTTAACAAGTATCCTAAAAATAAAGATCGAATGTAAGTAAGTGTCGGCAGATGTGTTGCACTTGATCTGTGGGGCTGTGTCTTGATTCTTGGTTCCTACTCATCTGCAATCTGGGGGGGGGGGAGCAGCCAGATATAGCTGCTTCCTGCTTTGTTCCTGCAATCCTAGGGCCACAAACCAAGCCCTTTCAGAAAATCACCTCAACTGCTCACAGTAAGTTTATAATTAGAAATTTACGGCGTATATTTATAAGGATCCGAAATACGATATTTTCTATAAAAGTATTAGCGATTTCACGAAATAAGTTTTAAATTTGGTATTTTCAGTATCAAAAAAATAAGCCTTTTTTTAAGAAAGAGTTTACGGGAGTAGTACGTTAACTTAGCCGAATACGGTAAGGTATACGATAGCAAGTTTTTAATTAATACCTAACGGAAATATTACGAACGGTTAAAGCAAATCTTAAATTTAGCAAAAAAATTAAACGAATAAATCCTAAAGTGGTAAGAAATTATAGCCTAAGGATAGCGATATAATGTTCTGGAAACGAAAACGATAATTATATAAGTTAATAACTAATGTATAAAAGTAGTTTTTCTTATAGGGATTTAGACGATTACTTTTTAAATAATAATAAAAATCGAAATTAATAACGGTACGATTAGTTATTAGGAAGTAGCGGCCGACTTTTTAAATTATTAAAGTATAACTTATTTATAACCCGTATTAAGGAACGCTAAGGTAACGTTTTTAACGTTTTACGGGATATTAATAAATTTCTTTTATTAAGATAACTTTAATTAAAAGGATTTTAATATTATCTTTTAGCCGCGAGGAAAAACCTTAAGCCGTAAGTTAAAACGAAATAATCGTAAAGGTTTTTATCCGGACCGAAACGGTAGTAAGCGAAAGCGTTAATGTGACGGCTAGGTTAATTAACCAACTATTAAACCCCAACGTACGGGTTTATGTTAGCAAAGTATTATAAGAATTTAAGCAATTAAAAAGTAACTTAATTACGTTTCGTAATACTAAAGGTATTTTAAGTAACGAAGTTGTATTGCAAGCTATCGTTATCGAATTATAAGATTTAACGAATGTATATATTTTTATTTCTTATTATTAGTTCGTTTTTACTTAGTTAATAATTATTAAGTAATGATTAGTCGTACTTAGTTAATATTAATAATGCTTAGTTAATTAGCGTTAAGCATTAATTACGTAATTCGACCTACTTAGGTTTTATTTGAGTTTAATTAAACCATTTTCGGGTTTTTTTTTGTTAGGTTGTAATACGATTTCATTTCTTTGTAAACTTTGCTTTTAACTTTTTTTTTCCTTTAATAAGTATTTTTTTTATTATATTAGCTCGTATAATTAAAATTCGTCGTCAGGTTTTATTTTCGACAATTTATTGTTATTATTTTTTTTATCTTCCACGAATTTATTTTTGAAATTATACCGTATTTGTTATGTTTTTTAAAAGCTGGAAATGCGAAATAAAGGAGAACGTATTAATGTATAAAACGTACGTTAGACGAGGTAATTTTTACGACGGAAACCGCTTTTTTTTTTTTTCTTTACTAAAAAATATTTATACCGAAAACCATCGTTTAAAATGGAAGGAGGTAATTACGGAAAAGCCTTTTTTAGAATTATAATAACGTTATTAGTGAAAGATAAACGAAGCTATTATGCGTTTAATCCGTTTTCGAAAATAAAAGGCGTTTTTTCGTTCTAAAGGTATTAAAATAATGTGGCGTAAATTGTAGTCGTTGAAAAGAATTAAAAAAAAATTAAAAACGGCGAAACAAAGCGACATAAAGATTTTTATAGCCGCGTTGGTACTGTTTATTAGTTCGGTTAATTAGTTAGGTATTGAAAATACCGATTAATTTACGGAAAACGTTAATTGGAGTTTTATTTTTAATAGTCCTGATATTACTAGTGAAAATCTTTTAATAGGCGTTAAACGCCGGTTAGGTTTTTTGCAAGTTTTTAAAAGTTTTTGGAATTTGAGTAATTTGAGTAATTTATTAGATATTAAGTAAGTCTATCGATTTTTCGTATGTTAGTAATTTTTTTTTTGCTTTATATATTTGTTTTATTTCTACTTTTATATTATTTTATTTCGTATATATTTTAATCGTATCTGCTGTTAGCTTGAGTAAGAATACATAAAAAATTGGGTAAAGTTTAACCTTAAGTGATACTTTTAATTGGTAATTATTTTCCGAAATTCTTTTAACGATTTTATAGGAACGGATATATTTAAAATCGAACTTTTTATTTAGACCTTTTGTTTAAATATTTTTAGTAATTAGGTAAATTTCTTTTGAAAAAGTTAATTTTTTTAATTATTTTTAGTTATAAAATTTTTTTTTTTATTTACGTACGAATTTAAGTTTCGTTTTTATCTTTTAATATAATTACTTAAATTATTATACCGTAAAAATAGCTTTAATATTAAATGATTATTTTTTTCGTAATTACTTTTATTATCGTAAATACGTTTCAAATATTTAATTTTATAGTTTTATTTATTTATCTATTTAAAATCGGCATATATTAAATAATTTACAAGTTAAGCCGATTCATGTTATTAAGTTTTATTAAAACTTAAAAGTAAATAGAGTTTTTTTATGTAAAATAATTTCGTATAGTAATTCGTGTATATTAAAAACGTTTTTTAATAAAATATACGTTATTTATTCGACGTTTATATTTTTGTTATAGGGTAAATAAAAAGAAAACTTTATAAATCGGTTAACGATTACGAAAATATTATCGTAATAAATATTCGTAATTAGGTTTTTTAATAAAGGAAGTTTAGTAATAAATTTTATCGTAATTAAATTATATAGTTGTTTTGCGATTAGTAACGGTTATAATTTTTCATACGGTTTATATCGTTATACTTTCGTTTTAACGTAAAAGTCGTATTAGCGTAAAACTTTTTATATTATATTTTTTATTTTAGGAAAATAATATATACGTTATATATGGTTTAAGCTTTTATGGATATCTGGATATTTATATAATTAATATTAATATATATCGCGTATTCGGTTTTTTCAATATTTTTCCAAGATTTATAACTTTTCTGTTTGTTTTTATAAATTATTATTATACGTTTTAACTTTTTAATATATATTTGTAGATATTACTTATATTATGGCCATTCATCGTAAGCGTAATTATCTTTCGTTAAAAGTTAGATTATTTATTAAATATATCAGCTTTACCGTTTTCTGAACTTTTACGGTAAATAATAACGAACTTATATTTCGTTAATTTTTTTACATAATAAAGTTATTATGCTGTAAATTTTTTAGTCATAATAAATGGGGTTAAATTTTTATAATCCGTATAAACCTTAACTTAATATTAATTATTTTTAAGGAACTATTTAAATTTATAAAACGCTTTAATAATAATTATAAAGTTTTTATTAAAAACAACGTAACGTAATTTAAGCTTTTATAATTTATAAAAAAAAGAAAGCACTAAAGTATAATATTGTTTAATTATTTCGTTATCCGATTATTACGCTTAAATTATAATCTAACGTATTTGTTTTTAACTTTATTAAGCGATTTAGATTGTATATAATTAATATTAATTAATTTATAATTATTTCCTTTACTTTATTAAAAGGTCTTTCTCGTTTTTAGTGTTTATTAAAAATTTTCCCCTTTTTTAATAAATTTATTTAAAGGTATTATTATCCGGTTGAAGTTTTTAATAAATTTTCGATAATAGTTAGCAAATTTAAAAAACGTTTGTACTTTTTTAATTATAATGAGCGTAATTTAATTTCGTATTATTATAATTTTTTTCAGGTTTATTTTGATATATCCGGCCGTAATAATATGGTCTAGGTATTTAATTTTTTACGTATAGAATTGTTTTTCTTTTTGTATTAACTAGTAAGTTGGCGTTTTACAATAGTTGTAATACTTTATAGATGTATTCTTCGTGTTGCTTTTTTATTTTTAAATAAATAAAGATATTATCGAGGTAATATATTACGAAAATATCGAGATGTTTTTTAAGAACGTAATTAATTATATGTTAAAAAGTTGCTAACGTATTAATAAGTTTTATTAGAGTAATAAGGTATTTATATGGGCCGTACTTAGTTCGAAATATTATTTTCTATTCGTATTTTTTTTTTTTTGAATCGAATTAGGTTGTACTTATTTTTAAAGTTGAAAATAGTGAATTATTATACTTTGTATAAGCATTTTTTTTATATTTTAAATTAAAGGTAATAGTATTTAAGTTTTAATAATAACGTTATTAAATTTTCAATAATTTATAATTAGTCGTAGGTTTTTATTTTATTTGGGTACGAAGAATATAAGGTATCCTGTTGCTAATTTTAATAATTAAATCTATCTTTTTTTAAGTCGATATTCTAGGTATTTTTTAAATACGCATAATTTTATTTTGTTAAGGTTATAAATGGGATTATATTTAATTAATATTTTTTTCTTTAAGATAATTTTATAATTTCGTTTGTTATATTTCGCTAATTTCGTTTCGAACTTTTTTTGGAAAACTTGTTTTTATTTGTAATATTATATTAATATATTAATTAGATTATTTAATTTATCGGGCTGTTATTATGAATCGTTATTTAATTACTGTATTTTCGCTTTAATGATAATAACAATACGTTATATTTTTTTAATACTCGTTCTTTTTTTTCTATCTTATTCCTATCGGCGGTAAAATATCTGTCGTATCTTTATACCGGTATTCGTCGTTATTTTCGATCGAGTATTGAAATTTCTATTAGTTTTTTTTTTTTTTGTATTTATCGTTAGGTTATAACAAAAAATTTATCTCGTCAATTTCCTAATTAATTAAGGGGTTATGCCGGCGTAATTATATTGTCCCTAAAATTATATCATAATATCTTAACGGTACGATATCGAAATTAATTATTATATTTCTTCTTTAAATGAAAATATCGAAATAATTAACCTCGCGTATAATTTTTATATTATCGTAAAGAAATAATTCAACCTTGGCGGTATTCGTAATATAAAGCTTTTTCTTATATCTCCACAATAATTTAAATTGGTTAACTACTTTAAGTATAATATAATTACCTTTTAAAACTTCGCTCTTTATTATAGCGTTATAATAATATATCTTAATTCGTAATTTTAAAATAAGAAGGTCATTATCGTCTCTTATTACTGCTAGAACCTTTTTCAGAAGTTTTTATTATTTTCTCTAGCTTTTACTTAAGTTGTCGTACTTACGTATATAACTAATCGAATTTTTCCCGCGATTGCTTAATATAATTCCATTATTGTTTCGCTTCGTTCTGTAATTTATCGATTTATTCGCGTATATTTTCCTTATTTTACTATAATTATTTAATATTTATCTATTATCGATTTATTTAGTTTTTTATTACTAAATTATGATATTTGTTTCGGCTCCGAAAATAATAAATATCTCCTTCGAATAATATAGAGCGCTCTTTTCATTCCTAAGTGTTCCTTTTTCAGTATAAAATTCTTTTATTTATTGCTCGTATTATATCCCATATTGAAATGTTTTTATTTTTGCCTCATATTTCGCAAGTAAATTACGTAAAATTTGTTAAAATACTTTATTTTTTATAAGGTTTGTAATTACTGCTAATTGGAAATATAAATTAGCTATTAATTGTCGTATAGTTTAATCGCGTTCCTTTTAGGCTACCTCCTTCTGTAATCGATATTTGTCGGTATAATAAGAACGAAAAGGATTTCCCTAAGGATACTCTTATCTTTTTGGCCAACTTTCGGCTACCACTAGCATATTTACTGCCTTTTTTTTAATATTTCGCAAATGTCGGTACTATCGTTAATTTCGGGAATCGTTTTCTTATTATTTAATAAAGTTAAACTTTGATCTTTATATTCAGGTGATCCGTCGAAAAATGTAGGCCTTATATTTTTTATGTTTAAAGTATCGTATTTTGGTATAATAAATTACGTAAAGTTTTTTATATCGATTAACTTCTTCTAGTAAAATTATTTTTATTTATTTTTATACTCCTTTAGCCAATTTTCGACCGTTTAGGCCGACCGTCGCTAATAATATTTTTTTTACTTTTTAGATAATAATTATCTTTCTGGGGAATTTTCCTATTTTTTATAAATTTGTAATTATTAACATAAGAACTTTTATTATTTTTATCGTTTCTGTATCTTCTTTTAAAATAATTTCTTGGCCTTTATTTGTTTTTGTCGTACTTTTTTATCCGAGGCTTTAGGAAAATTTTCTCCTTTCTATATTATGGTATAAAATTTTTCTCTTTAATTATTAGAAGATTATCCCGTAGGTACTAAGGTTTATAACTTGTATTATCGTAATTTCTTAAGCGACTTATATTAAGATATTTTACAACCTATCTTACCCCATTTTCAATATTGGATACGTCGTATATTTTATCCTTAAACCATGCCAATCTCTATAGGTCCTACGGCAATCTGATAGAAATTGCGTTAATATCGTAATACGTTAATGTTAACGTTATAACGCGGTTTGTTATTATATTTTACTTTAGTATTACGAGTTCGCTAAGCGTATTATCGTTTATCAATTTTTACCGCTATTACGATATAATCGGTTAAATACTTTAATCGGTCTATTTTAAATAATTTCTTTTAGACTTTTTTTTTAGGCCGTCGAAAAACCGGGCTATTAATACCTTGTATCCCTAATTAAGCTTGGGAAAAAAATAGATTAATTTGCTTCCATAATTATAGGTAAATCTTTTTTATCGTAATCATTAAATTTGGATTTCCGTTTTTATATTTTCGTTTATCCTTCCAAAAGCTTTTATAAAGATTAGTCGAATTTTTTATAATCTCTATAAACTTATACTACTTTGGGTATTTGTTATTTTAAAGATACTATAACGTATTCTTTTACGGTAAGTTTAAATTAAGTAGCTATATATCCTGAAAGTTATCCGGTTGCGAATTCGATTTAAAAGGTCGGAATCGCAAATTATATTAAAAAGTACCCAAAGTACGATCGATATTAGGTTATAAACAATTATAATTTAATGAATGTTCTATTAAAACATTTAAGCTTAAAAGGGTTTTAATATTTTTCCTATTTTTTGCTAGGCGTTATCTAAATGAACTAGCCTATATTTATAGGTTTTTTACCAGGTGTTTATTATATTTATTCCTTAAAAAGTTTTTAAATAACTTAAGACGTGAAAATAAGTTCCGAATTATTTTCTTTCCAGCTAATTAATACGGTAATTTATAACGTTTAAACGTTAAAGGAATTTTTTTTTGGTTAGGAAAAGTTACTATTCTTCTTCTTTCGAATTTATGTTATTATTTTCCGGAACCTTATAGGCGGGTAACTTACTAGTAAACCTGGTGTCAAAATATTATTTAAAGTTTAACAATATTATTAAATAAAAACTTATAACGTAGAACGGTAAAGTTAATTAACTAATTATTAAACCTAAACGTACCGGTTTTTATTATTAAATTATTATAAGAATTTAAATAATAAAAAAATAACTTACTTATATTTCGTAATATTAAAAATATTTTAGGTAACGAAGTTATATTACAAGTTATCGCTATCGAATTATACAATTTAACGAATATATATATTCTTAGTTCTTATTACTGATTCGTTTTTACGTAATTAACAGTTACTAAGTAACGATTAGTCGCGCTTAATTAATACCAATAGTGCTCAGTTAATTAACGTCAAGCACTAATTGCGTAATTCGACCCACTTTGGTCCTATTTCGGTCTAACTAAACCGTTTTCGAGGCCTCCCTCCTGTTAGGTCGTAACAGTTAAAAATTAAACATCTAAGATACCCGTAATAAAACGTACTTAAGCTTTTACTATATATTACCTAATTGCTATTATGTAATTTTTAGTAAAATACTAAAAAATTTCCATTTTAATAATAAAATAAAAGCATACGTTAAAAGCTGAATCTTTTCTAGTTAATTTTTAATGGAAAAAATTAACCGTTTATTAAAAGTTAAAAATAAATTATTTAGTTAAAAAATAAATTAACTTTTATAAAAAATAAAATAAATTTTGGCGTATTTTTTATTCTTTAATTAATGTAATACGATAAACGATATATTTTACCCTTAAAAAATTTATCTATTCTAGATTTAAGGTTTACGATATATATTTTTGATTTAATTAATAAGTTTTGAATTTTATATTAACCGTATAAAGCGACGGGGTGTACGTAAATAATAAGTTCGTTTCGATTAAGGGGTACGAAAAAATTACTATGATTCTTTAAAGCTTTAACAGTACGAAAGTATTATATTTATACGACGTAACTTATTACGAAAATTTCGCATATAACTTAATAATATTTCGGTAATTTCGGAGAAAAATATTAATAAGATAATAAGAAAATTAATAACTGCATTCTAAATAAATATAAGTAAATACTTATTACGTTAATAAATAAGTTTAATTAGTTCGTTATTAAAAATATTAAGGTAATAATATTTTATATAACCCTGGATACTCATAAACGAAGCGTTAATTTAAAAATAACAAAATTATTACAAACCGGTAACGGTATTATATAATACTTAAAATTAAGCTATTTAAACCTTAAAGAAATTATTTAATTATAATTTCATATAATAGAAATACTTTTAAAAGGTTTTATAATAATTAAATATTAAATATGTAATAAAATAAAGATTAAAAAGTTAATACGTTACAGGCTAAAAAAAGGAACATTCCGATTAGTATAAAGAATTGCTGTAATTGTACAAATTTTAAAAGAAATACTAAAAAATATAAATACGTTATATTTATTACTGCTAAATATTTAAGTTTTATCGAAAGTATTTACCTTAAAAGTCGAAAGTAAAATATAGTAATTATAACGTCCCAATACTTGATAAAAGTTTTAAAAAACTACTAATATCGAAATATGCTTTAATTATTTTTTTTAATATTAAATTTACACTTTTAACACCGTATACACAAGTTTAAAACGGAAGTACGAAACGTTAAAAAGGTATAATAAAAAAATAATTACGATACGAAATAGCGTTAAGTTACATTCGTTTTTAATTATATACATTTTTACAACGGCAATATATCTATATAACCGTACCCCCAAATTATTATGAGCCAACGGGCTTGGCTTAAACAGACACAGTCGGACCCTTGTCATTCAAAGCTCCGACCCTAGCCAAGAAGTGTCACGTGACCTGCTCACCGGAAAAACCAGACTTGTAACGTAAAGATAAGTGAGCAGGGTAAACAGGCGTAAGCGTCGTAAGTAACAGGAAGGATATAAACACTTGTTAGATTCCATAATCAAATAGCGACAGCTTAGAATACAACTTCGTTACCCAAGGTACCCTTGATATTACGAGACGTAAGTAAGTTACTCTTTAATTGCTCAGATTCTCACAGTACTTTGCCAATATAAACCCGTTAGCTTAGGTTTAGTAGTTGGTGAATTAGCCTAGCCGTCACACAAATACGTATTTTTTTAATAAAACCCATACGAAATTTATTATATTTATCTAACGTATAGAAATAATATTACAATATTTAATTAAACACTTTAATAAGCCCATCTGCGAATATATAGCTATATGGCTTACGTTATAACAATTACCGCTATAAAGAAAAAATACAAATTTCAAAAACGAAATCTCAAAACATAAATTAGTTATTTCGTCGGTTACCGATTTCCGAATATTTACGAAATCTGGGATTTATTACTTAATAAGGTTATAACTATTCAAAACGTATAGTTTAATAAAAAAGCTTTTTTTAAGCGATATTAAAAACCTAAAAAATAACCTTTATATATTAGAAAAAACGACTATTAAAGTTACTACGATAAGTAAAAATATTTAATCAAAACAATACCTATTTAATAAATATAAAGGATATAAACCTAAACTAAATAATTTAATTACGGGTTAAGTAAAAGGAATAATTCTAAAAAAATACTAACGTAAGATACGTACGGAATAAGAGAAACAAGATTATTCGTATATATCTAATTATCCCTATAAGACCGTTATATTCGAACCATTTCTGTCCTTTAAATTATTACCACTATATAAGTTGAGTTCAATAATTACTAAAATTATTACGCCGACGAAAAGAATAAAGACAACCTTAAACTTTTTTTATATTATTGAACCTAAAGTAACGGTAAAAAGCGAAGGTATTTTACCAGTTATAAATGTAAGCTTGGCGTATATTCCGTGCCAAAAACATATTATCTAAATTAAATATAAAATATAAGAAACCGTATTTAATGTTAAACGTTTAACCTTTTTTATAAGTACGAACGATAACCGGCGGGTAAACTGCGGAAATTTAAGAAAATTATTTACTCAAAATACGCATTACCTTAATCGGAAAATAATAATATTTTGGTACATAAAAAAGCATTTAAGTTATAAAACCGGGTATATAAGCGTAACTTATCGCTACCGTCGTAAAGCTATAAAGAACTAAGTATATACCTGTTAAGGAAAATATTCTATAAACTCAAAAGAATTTGCTTATAAAACTATAAGAAAATACGATTTTGAAAAGCTGTTAATTAATTTTTTATTAAGAAAAAGCAAATTCTAAAATATGTATAAAGCTACGTTTATAAACTTAATAAATATAATTAGTTCCAAAAATATAAGGTGTATTTCGTCGTACGAGGTAATTAATAACTTAATAATGTTTATAACGATATTTATATAATTACCTTTATTAAAAGGTTATTTCGAAGTTTAATCGTTATTACGGCTAAATTCGACTTAAAGCTTAAATAATATAACGCTATAAACGTTTTTATAAATACCAACTTATCTTTTAAAATATATATAAAAACGCTTTTAAAATATCCGTAATGTAATAAAACTTTCTTCATTAAAAAAATATTTTATAAATTAAGGGAATTACTTTTGATATAACAAAAAGATTTTATTAAAACATTTAAAAAATTAAGATTTAACCTCGTTCCTTACCAACTTTATTATTTTATTTATTAAAAAATACTTATTTCTTTTTTTCGTAAACGATAGTAGTATAACCTATCGTAAAAAAAAAATTAAACCTTTATCGATTAATTAATTTAATAAATACAAAAACGGTTTATCTTAAAAGAAATAAAAACTTACAATAATTTTCCGGTACCGAAATAATTAAAAATAAACCTAATAAAGAAATTTAATTATTTTAATCCGATTTTATAAATAAGTTAATTAACTTAATACTTAAATAAAATGTAAATAACCTTCTAAATACGTTACTAACGAGCGTTAAATTATTACCGGATTTTAATTTAACTTATTTAAGCTTTATTAATAATTATAAAACAAAATCGGTTTTATCTTTTTCGTGATAATTAATATGTAATCCGATATATCCTTTACGGTATCCTAACTTGCCCGATTTATTTTAAACCTTAACGACATATATTATAAAATTACCGACCGAATTATATTATACCTAATCGGAATTAAAACGTTAACGTTATATTTCGGGGGTAAAGATACATTAAATATTTAAAGTAACCCTTTTTTCGCAGATAATACGATTAATCGAAAAATCTTCTAAATTTATATGATAAAGTTATTCAGAAAAATAATAAAATAACAAACGAATAAATAAAATGTAATAATTATTTTCATAACAAAAGCAAAATTATTATTCCTTATATAAGTTATAAAAAAAGCTTTATTTAATTTTCGATTAATTAAAAATTTAAAATAATTTTAAATATAAAACCGTTAACTATATAACACGGCAATTAATAAATTATACGGCTTATTAACGCTAATATTGCCTTATTAATAATAAAATTGCGATATATAAATATATATAATTATTAATTATACAAGGCCGTAAAAGAAGATTTAATCAAAATAAATTATACGCTTATAAGCGATAAGTTAATTAACGAATTAATTAAAGCCTTATTTTATAAGTTTTTTCTATATTTTAAAAAGTAATTAAAATTAATAAATATTACGGAAGTTTCGATTAACGAAAAAACGTTTTACGGGTAATTTTAAAGGAGGAATTAGTTAATTAAGAGAATTTAATTACTAAAGGAAAGGTGGAATAAAAAGTTGTGGCTTTAAGAATTGTAACGATTAACGCCGTAAATGCTTTAAGGCGTTAAGGGGGTGTATCCGCTAGCAGGGTTGTGTTAGCACCCCATATACTGAAAAATCCTTCTAATCGGAACATATATGTTCCGGGACTAGATTACCTTAAAGTGCAGTGCGCGTTCTAGAGCACCTGCAACTAGTTACTGAATACAATAATAACTGATATCCCTTATATCTGACAATTTCCGTTTCCAGAGCTGAGCTGGTGCTGAGCCATGGCTGAAGAGCCCGGAGTTCAGGCTGAGGTGGGCTGAGCCTGGGCTGAGATGCCTGAGCAGGCCCACTTTTGGGATCGCAGACCCCTGCAAGGGTCCCTGATCTGGGACAGCGTCCCTTGTTTTGGGACCCGGCTGGAGTTTTCCACGTCAATTTCTGATCTGTAGTTCGTGAACCCGAGAGTTTGAAAAAGTGCTGCATTCGATGCCGTTACTTGCTATGTAACTTTATTTACTTATCTTAACGTTAAATTAGCCAGATAAATATAGCCACTTTAAAGGCTATACTTAAAGTGCTATTTTATATATAAATAAATCGCTATTAAATTAAATATACGATTTTTAAATTATTAAATTCTAAAAGGTTTTAAAGTTACTTATGTTTAATATTAAACGGTACTAACAAACAAATTATATACGGATTTATTCGTATAAGTAACTAATATATAAATATATAGTGTAGTATATTACTAAATTAAACAAACTAATAAGCTTGACATTTTTTTAACATTTCGCAAGAATAAATTTAAATAAAATAACTATAACGTAATAAATTAATCCCAACTAATCGGGTTCGATTTCGTTAAACGTATTTATAACTTTTTTATAAATACGCGTAATATATCAGGGTTTACCGTAAACGTTACATCTCCGTTTTTTCGTTTTAACTTATTTATAACGCATGCTTTTAGCCGTTATTAATTACTTTCTTTTGCTGTTTTTTCCCTTTTCGGCTAAAAGGTTTTTTATATACTAAAACGTTTTTAAAAAAAAACTCGATTATTTTTAATTTTCCAATATTTACTTAAGATATAATTTGTTTTACGTAATTAAACGTTTTTCTCTCGAAAAAAAGCTATTATATACACAAGTTACAAGTAACTTCTTATTATAAAATTAATCGATTTAAATACTCTTATCGATGAGTTATATTAATAAACTCTTTATAAATAACGTTCTTTTTCCTTTACGAATAATTTTAAAAGCTTTCGCGGGCGAAAAATAAAATTAACGGCAATAAATGGCGAAACGGTGAATAAAAATATAACTAAGATTTTTTGAAAACGTATAAAATATGATTAAAATTGAAAAGAACCAATCCAACTTATATAAATCCGAATTTAATATTATCGAACGTTATAGTAATTTTAAACATGTTATAAAAACCGCGAAAAAGTTTTCTTTCGCGATATAATGTAATAACGGTATATTAAACTTTTAACGTATTACATATGTAAGCGAAACGTACATATAAACGAAAAGCTCTTTAACATTTCGCAATAACAAATTTAAAAAGCTTTATAATAATATATCTTATTAATTAAAATTAATCTAATTTCTTTTCGCTAAACGTTTTTTCAATTTTTCTATAAATACGCGGATTATATCCGGGCTTGCTGCAAACGCTATACTTCCTTTTTTTCCTTTTAACCCTTTTACAACGACTACCTTTAGCCGTTATTAATTGCATTTTTAACCACCTCTTTTTTTTCGGCCAAAAAGGTTTATCCCGTTTATATAATAAATATCTTTCCTTTTTAAGAACGTTTATTTTTGAATTTTTAACCTTTACTTAAAATTTGATTAATTCCGTACAATTAGGCAATTTTTCATTTAATAAAAATAACTTTATACCAAAGTCCTAACTAATATTTAGTTAAAAAATTAAGCGATTTAACGATTTTTATCAGCGAATTACTCTAATAATTTTCAATCTTTTTCTAAAAAAACTGTTTTTATCTTTTTATTTGCTTAATATTTTTTCAATGTTTTTACGAGCGGGAAAATAAAACTAGCGGAAATTTACAATAAAACGATCGGCATAAGCATAATTGCAAAAATTTCAAACTTGGAAAAACGGTATTAAAATCGATTAAAACGAAACCAGTTACGGCGAATTCGGATTTAATATTATTAGATAATATAATAATGTTAAACGCGTGGTAAAAACTGGTAAAAACTTTTTTTAACGATATAAATATAATAACGTCATATTAAGTTTTCAATATATAACGAGTAAACGTATTTTCAAAACAATTAAAGTACGTTAAAAAAATTAAAGCTTATACGAAAAATGCGCGGGCATATAAAATGTAATAATATAGTAATTAATGTAATATCTTTCGAATTTTATCGAATAATAATTTTCGTAACCGTCGAAAATAAAAAAAACACCTTTGGACTTTTTCGTACGCGTTCGAATACATTAATAAAAATATTAAACTCATTTTAAATTTAATTCGTTTATTATTTAATTATTATTACTTAATATAATTTTCTAACCGATTATTAATAATAAATTGTTATAAAATTAAATCTTAATATAGTTTTTCCTTATTATAATAATAAATAACTGTAAAATTTAACCTTATATATTAATAACTTAAATAATTATAACTTATTTTTTATTCCCTTATAAAAGTTATTTAAACTTTCCACATTTTTTAATATTAATAATTACTATAACGTACCATATATATAAGCTAGACATACAAGTAAGCTGGATACTTTTTGTATGACGGCTAGGCTAGTTAACTAACTATTAAACCTAAGCTAACGGGTTTATGTTAGCAGAGTACTATGAGAATTTGAGCAAAAAGTAATAGGCTAACTTAGTTACGTTTTGTAATACCAAGGATATTTTGAGTAACGAAGTTGTATTACAAGCTGTCGTTATTTAATTAAGGGATTTTACGAACGTATATATTCTTTTTGTTTTTTACGATACTTATATTTACTTATCTTACTTATTCGTATTTACGTTAAAAGTTTAGTTTTTTAGATAAATAAGTTACATAATATTATTTTAGTTAATATCGGAGCTTTAAGCGATAAAAGTCCAATTATGCCTGTTCGAATTAAGTTCGTTAGCTTATAATACGATTTTTCCCCTTTTAAGATTTTTGTTTTTAAAGATCAAAATTGTTTGTTATTTTTTCTAATAGGTAAATTTTCTTTTTTTTATCGTTTTTATAATGTTTAATTGCGTGGTTAAATAAAAACTTAAGTCTCGCGCGTATTATAACGCCGTTTCGCTTTTTGAATAAAGTAAAAAATTTAATTTCGTTATGCCTTTTATTTTTGTTATCGTTTTGAATAAAAAGAATGTAAGATATTATTGGGGTCGTTTAAATGTACTTACTATATTTTTGTTACCCGTTTTTATGACGTTTTTAGTTTTTCCGAAAGCGAATGTTACAAATTGTTTAAAAAAGAGGATTATTTAAAATTTGCGAAATGTTTTATTAAAAAAGAATTTTTGCGGGTTTAGTAGCACTTAAATGAATTGTTTGACCGTTTGGCTCGTTTTTAGAATTAAAAGAAATCATTAAGGAAACGTAATGTTAAGATAATTCGTCGTAATATTTCCGGTATGGAGTTTATAAAGGAATATAAGCGTTTGGAGAAAAAACAGTAGTGGCTAGAATCCGCGGTAAACGTGGACATATAAGTTATGAGCTTATCCGATTAGGGTAAAATTAAAATTACCGATTGGTCGATTATTAATTGGGGCGTTTTTGCCGCTATTAATAAAAGTTTTTTAATAGCCGTTAAGCGTTTATAAGGTTTTTTACGGCTTCTTAGGTGTTTTTAAAGTTTAGGTAATTTTTTTACTTAATTAGATACTAGGTAAATCCGTCGAGTTTTTTAATATTAAGAATTTTTTCCGCTTTATATATTTGTTCCTTTTTTACTTTTATATTCTTTTATTTCGTATGCACTTTAATGGTATCCGTTATTAACTTAAGTAAAAATATATAGAAAACGGGGTAAAGTTTAATTTTAGATGGTAATCTTAATTGGTAGTTATTTTTTAAAATTTGTTTAATAATTTTATATGGGCCGACATATCTAAAATCGAGTTTTTAATTTGGGCGTTTCATCTGAAGGTTTTTAATAGTTAAGTAAACCATATTTCGTTTCGAAAAAGTTAATTTTTTTAACCGTGTTTGTCATAATATTTTTTTATTTAATTACGTAGGAGTTTAAATTTTGTTTTTATTTTTTAACGTAATTATTTAAATTATTTTATTATAAAAATTGCTTTAATATTAAGTAAGTTTTTTTTATACTTCCTTATAAACTTTTTCAGGTAAAATTAAAGTTAGTTATCGATAAGGTTATTTTAATATTTTTATAGTAACTAATATTATAAGTTATTTACATTATTAGTAATATTTTAACTTAATTATTTTATTCGTTATTTATATAATATCGTAAATATGTTTCGAATATTTAATCTTATCATTTTATTTGGCCGTTTATTTAAAATTAAAATACGTTAAATAACTTATAATTTAAGCCGATTTACGTTATTAGGTTCTGCCAAAATTTTAAAATAAACGTTATGCTTTTATCGAAAATAATCTTATGTAATAATCCGTATACGTTAAAAAAAATTTTGAAAAAATTATATATCATTTATTCGGCGTTAATATTCTCGTTATAGGGTAAAAAATAAAAAAGATTTATGAATCGATTAACGATTACGAAAATATTATCGTACTATATGCCCGTAGTTGGGTTTTTTAATAAAAAAAATTTGATAATAAAATTTATCGTAATAAAATTTTACGGTCGTTTTATAATTAATAAAAGTTATAATTTTCCGTATGGTTTAGGTCGTCGTATTTTTATTTTAGTGCAAACGTCGTACTGGCGCAAAATATTTATATTATATTTTTCATTTTAAGAAATAAATAAATACGTTAAAAACGTTTTAATGTTTTATATATCTGATAATATTTATATAATTAATATTAATATATATTTCGTATCAAATTCTTTAAACATTTTTTTAAAATTTGTAATTTATTTATTTATTTTTATAAATTGATATTATATATTTTAATTTTTTAATATATATTTGTAAGTATTTTGTAGATTATTACGATTTGGCGTAGGCGTAGTTATCCCTTTATGGTAATGTCGAAAATTATATAATTAATTTTAACCGTTTTTTTTGAGATTTGGTCGTTTGCTAAATGCGTTAGTTTTACCCTTTTTAAGCCTTTTTTATAAATAATAACGAAATTATTGTACTATAAGTTTTTTAGTTATAATAAATCGGATAAGACTTTTATAATCCGTATAAATTTTAACCTGATATTAATTACTTTTTAAAAAAATATTCAAACTGGCAAAACTTTTTAATAATAACTAAAAGTCTTTTATTAATAATAACGTAATATAATTCAAGTTTTTGAAGTTTATAAAAAAAGAAAGTAACTAAATATAATATACCTTAATTATTTCATTATCCAATTATTACGTTTAAAATATAATTTAACGTATTAATTTTTAATTCGACTAAATGATTTAAATTGTACATAATTAGTATTAGTTAATTTGTAATAGCTTTTTTAATTTATTAAAAAAAAATCCGTTTTTAGCATTTATTAAAACTTTTCCCTTTTCCGCATAAATTTATTTAAGGATATTATTATCCGTCTAAAACTTTTAATAAACTTTTAATAGTAATTAACGAATCTAAGAAAAGTTTATACTTTTTTAATTATAGTAAGTATAGCCCAATTTTATACTTATATAATTTTCTTAAGATTTATTTTAATATATCCGGAAATAATAATATAACCTAAATATTTAACTCTTTTCTACGTTAATTAATAAATTAATATTTTATAATAATTAAAATACCGTATGGACATACTTTTCCTATTATTTTTTACTTTTTTAAAAAATAAAAATATTATCGAAATAACATATTATATAAACATCGAAATATTTTTTAAAGACGTAATTAACCATATGTTAAAAAATAACAGATACGTTAATAAATCTTATAAAAATAATAACATACTTGCACAGGCCCTACTTAATTCGAAACGCTATTTTCTATTCGTAACCTTTTTTAATTCGAATTAGTTTATATCTATTTTTAAAGTTGAAAGTTATAAACTATTTAGCTCCGTAAAAGCCATTTTTAATTTCGTTAATTAAGGGCAATAACATTCGGACTTTAATTTTAACATTATTAAATTATTAATAATCTACTCTTAATCGTAATTTTCTATTCTTTTTAAATACGAAAAATATAAAATATCCAATTAGTAATTTCGATAATAGAATCCATCCTTTTTTAAATTAATCTTTTAAGCATTCCTTAAGTACGTATAATTTTATTTCGTTAAAATTATAAATAAGATAAAACTTAATTAATACTTCTTTTTTTAGGATAATTTTATAATTTTATTCGTTATACTTTAGTAATTTCATTTCGAGCTCCCTTTTAAATAATCGCTTATATTTGTAGTATTATGGTAATATATTGGTTAAGTTTTTTAACTTTTTGGGCTATTGTTATAAATCGTTATTTAATTGCTGCAATTTCGCTTTAATAATAGCAATAATACGTTGAATTTTTTTATGATGCTTATTTTTTTTTGTGTCATATTTCTATAGGTAGTAAGGTATTTGCCATATTCTTATATCGATATTCGTCGTTATTTTCGACCAAATATTAAGATTTTTATTATTTTCTTTTATACTTATTACTAAGTTATAAAAAGAACTTTACCTGGCCAATTTCCTAATCGATTAAGGGATTATGTTAGCGCAATTATGCTTTTTTTAAAATTATGTCGTAATTCTTAACGGTACGATATTGAAATTAACTGTTATATTTCTTCCTAGAACAAAAACGTTAAGGTAACTAATTTCGCGTATAATTTTTCCGTTATCATAAAAAATTCATTAACCTTTAACGGTATTCGCAATATAAAGGTCCTTTTTATATTTTTATGACAATTTACATCGGTTAATTACTTCGGGTATAATATAGTTACCTTCTAAAGCTTCGCCATCCACCATAACGGTATACTAATATAATCTAATCCGTTTTTTCAAAATCGTAAGGTTATCGTCGTTTTTTATTACTGCTAAAACCTTTTTCGGAAATGTTTATTAACTCTTTTGAGTTTTGCTATTTTGCGGCTTTTTTATAAGTAGCTTTCGCTTTTTGAGTTTCGTTTAAGTTATTGTATTTACGTATAAAGCCAGTTAATTTCTTTTCGTAATTACTTAATATGTTTTTATTATTGCTTACTTTTATCCCGCAACTTGTTGATTTTTTTGTTTATTATTTTATTATCTTGTCAAAGTTGCTTAATATTAATCTATTACGGTACCGGTTTTAACTGTAAAGTAATCGAACGTTTTCTTTAAATAACGTAAGCCGTTTTTCTTATTTTTAAGTTTTTTTCATTTTAATATAAGGTTTTTTCATTTATAGCTCGTAATATATTCTATATAGACATGTTCTCGTTTTTTTCTTACAAATCTTTTATAAATTATATAAGGTTTACCAAATTCCTTTTTTTTTCTTTGGGATCCGTAATAATAATTAATTAAAGATATAAGTCTGAAATTAATTCTCGTATAGTTTTGTTAAGTTTTCTTTAGGCGGCCTCTTTTTGTAATTGATATTCACAAATATAATAAAAACAAAAAGGGTTTTCTTATGGGAATTTTTGTCCTTTAGGCCAAATTTGGGTTACTACGATTTCGTTGATTCTTTTCCTACTAATCTTTTGGTATACTTAGTTGTACTAGCGCTGGTCTTTGGGGTTAGTTCCTTATTATCTGGCGAAGTCGAATCCTTATTATCACATACGTAATAAGCGTTTAATGGTATATTACTTTTTTTCCTTATAAAGTAGGTATTAGGACTTTTTATAATAAACTACGTTAAATTAACTAAATTAACTAACTTTTCCTAGTATTATGGCCTCCGTCTATTTCTAATAGATTTATAGCTATTCTTTAAGCATTTATACTAACTATTACTGGTAATCTTTTTGTTATTTTTCAGATAGTAATTGTCTTTTTAGAGAATCCTCCCATTTTTCGTAATTTTGTAATTATTGGCGTAAAAATTTTTATTGCCGCTGTTATTTTCGTACGTCTTTCTGGGATAGTTTTTTAGCTTCCGATTATCCTTGTTGTATTTCTTTATTTAAAGGCCTTAAAAAGCTTTTTCCTCGCCTCATTATGGCAAGGGTTTTATCTTTTTAATTATTTTAAACTTGTCTTATAGGTAACAGGGTTTGTAATTGGTTTTATCGTTATTTTTTAGATAACTTACATTGTAATATTTTATAACCCATTTTTTCACAGTTCTAGTATTAGATTCGTCGCGTATTTTGCTAGATGGTTCCGATTTTCATAAATTCTAGTTCCGTTCCATACGAGGTGTTATGCTTTTTAGGTATACTGGTATTTGCCGAATATCTAGGCTTATTATTATTTCGAATATTTATTTCTGAAGTATATCGTTTTTGTCATTTTTATCGTTATTTAAACTATCGATTATTAATTTCGATAATTTTTGCAATGTATTTATTTAAGGTAATAACTCGTTCGATCCGAACTATTTTATCCTTAACGTGGTCTTTAAATTATTTATATAATATATCGATTAATACTATTTTTTTATCTTTTTATCTGACTTTAACGATTAAGGTTTTAAAAGTAACAGCATATTTAAACGTAAGGCCTTTTTATTTTAAGTTAAAAATTTTCTAAACCGCAAATCGTTTTTTTCCGGAATTGCCAAAATTGGAACGAAGTTTATTTTCGAAATTAATATACGTCGAAAAAATGTTATTAATGAAACTTTCTCAATCTGTTTCGATATTCTTTAAGTAATTTCTTATAATAGATTTAAACCAATTTATTACGTTTCCGATAAGGTATATAACTATAACAAAAATTCGATTTAAAACGTTATCGATATGTAAAAAGCGTAAATAAACGCGTATTTAAATAAGGAAAACCTATAAGTTTCCCTTACCACTATAAGGTTCCGGTTTTTTAGCCTTTATCTTAGTAATAATAGTTACTAAGGTGGCGCCTGCTATTTAATCGGTAAGTTATTAAAAATTTTCCTATAAAGCTAGAATACGCGCCTAAAATTATTAAAAAATTATTTCCGAGTTACTAGTCGATATTTTAACAGTATTCAATATTGCTTAAAGTTTAACAGTATTATTAAATAAAAGCTTGCAACGTATAACAGTAAGGCTAGTTAATTATTAAACCTAAGCTAACGGGTTTATGTTAGTAAAATATTATAAAAATTTGAACATAAAGTAATAGGGTAATTTAATTACGTTTTGTGATACTAAAAATATCTTAAGTAACGAAGTTATATTATAAGTTGTCGTTATCTAACTAAGAGATCTAACGAACGTATATATCCTTCCTGTTACTTACGATGTTTACACTTACTCACCTTACTTATTCGTATTTGCGCTTGAAGTTTAGTTTTCTAGGTAAGTAAATTACGTGATACTGTTTTGGCTGGTATCAGAACTTTAAGCGACAAGAGTCCGACTATGCCTATTCGAGCTAAGCTCGTTGGCTTATAACATTTTGGCACTCCGCAACATCCCTATGCGTTTCCCGAAAGTTGCCCTGAGCAATTTCCTTTGATGTGTATAAACCTGAGCTGGTACTGTTCAAACCTTAAGCTTAGGGTAAGCAGGGTGAATAGGGTGATTCGCCTGAGGCATAGCTTGGAACTTCGTTTTCGGTTATCCCGATTAAAGTTGCTATACTAAAAATAAAGATAACTATGATAAAGGATTGGTTTAAGGTTATTTGATTATGCGCGAAAAGTTTAAAATTTTAATTTATTACCGTTAGATATAGTTTTAATTAATGTACCCTACGTATAAGCTAGATATACGATTAAGCTAAACACTTTTTAGCATTTCGCGATAACAAATTCCTATTATTTAATTACAATATATTCGATTTATTAAAATGTATCGGAATTATATATATATATATCATTTTTTTTACTAAACGTATTTATTGTTTTATTACAAGTATGCGCATTATATCCGGGCTCGCTCTAAACGCTATACTTTTATTTATTTTCGTCGTAATCTGTTTACAACAATTATTTTTATTTATTATTAACTGCAATTTTTCATTTCTTTTCTTTAGTTTAAAACGATATTCCTTTTATATAATAAGTATCCTTTTTTTTTAAAAAGAAGTTTATGCTTAATTTTTTAATATTTACGTAAGACTTAATTTATTTCGCGTTATTAAAATTTTTAATATAAATAATAAGTTATTTTTTACAAAGAAATTAATTAATTTATAATTTCTATTAGTAAATTACTTTAGTAAATCTTTTTTAAATAAAGTTTTTTTTGGGATATTGTTAAAGCTTTTTATAAATGGAGAAATAAAACCGGCGGAGTATATCGGGGAGACGATCGGCATAAATATAATTAAAAAATCTCGAACTTTGAAAAAATAATATTAAGGTGGAATAAAGCGAAACCAGTTTCCGTCAATCCGAATTTAATATTATGCGACGTTATAATAATTTTAAACGCATTATATAAAGCGGCAAGAAATCTTTTTAAACGATATAAAAATAATAATGTCGTATTAAGTTTTAATATAAATAAATAAATGCGTTAAAAAATTAAAAGTTATACGAAAAATACGCGAGCATATATAATATAATAATAACGTAATTGATGTAATATTTTTTAAACTTTTTATATCTATTCGAATATATTCATTAAAATATTAAATTTATTTTAAACTTAATTTCTTTATTATTTAATTATAATTATTTAATACCATCTTTTTAACTAGTTATTACTATTAAGTTATTATGAAACTAAGCTTTATAATAATTTTCATTATTATATTAATAAATAAAACTAGAACTTACTTGAAAAATTAATAATTTTAAATACACATAATGTATTTCATATTTTTATATTAAATTCATTTCAGTTTTTTACGATTTAATATTCATAATCACTATATTTATTATTATAATAAAATCTTAGTAAAACTTTAATCTTATCGAAATTATAAATATTTTTTATATTAACGTACTATATAAGTGAACTGCATATATAAGTAAGCTGCACACTTTCTCTAACAATTTAACTATGTTACTTTATTTGTATATTATTTAATAACCACAATATGAAACTTTTTTAAAAATATTTAAAATGAACTTAACTGTTTAAGCTAAAAAGAATAACCCGAAACTTAGTTATAAAAAGCTTGGTTTTATTTATAATGTCCTATTTTCTATTTTAAAGATATAATATAACGGTAAACGCGTTTAAACCGATATTATTCCTTTTATACAAAAATTAACGCCGATTAAAGAAAATCAATTATCGATTAAATTCTTAACTTAAATACGTAAACCTTTTTTATTTAGCGTTAGTATATTAAAATTATAGCGAATTTATTATTTGCGCAATATATCGCGGAACGCGTTAAGGTTAATTAGGTGGCCAATTTTGTTAAACGGTAAAAAAAAATTCTAGATGCGTTTAAATTAGAAAATTAATTATTAACGGATATTATACGAAAATTTAAAGATATTTCGTAAGTAATTCGAGCTTATTCGGGTTATTATCGCAAAATACGGTATTATAAAAAAGGATATTTATAATTTCGCCAAAATTAGATTTTTATTAAGGTTTTTTATAATAACGGGTATAATAATTATTAATACCGAAAAACGTAAAAAACTTAAATAAGCTTAATAAAGAAATAAAAATGGGTTATAATTATTTAAGTTATTAATTTCTAAAGTTAAGTTATACTGTTATTTATTATTATAACGGGGAAAAATTACCTTGAGAATTAATTCCGTAATAATTTACCGTTAGTAACCGATTAAAAAATCGCAATAAGTAATAATAGCTAGATAATAAACGAACTAGGTATAAAATAGGTTTAATATTTCGATTAATATATTTAAACGCGTACGAAAAGATTATAACTTTTTTTAATTTTCGACGGCTACGAAAGTTATTATTCGATAAAATTCGAAGAATATTACGTTAATTACGATATTATTATATTTTATATGCCCGCGCACTTTTCTTATAAGTTTTAATTTTTTGATATATTCTATTTTTCTACTTTAAAACGCGTTTATTTCTTATATATTAAAAACTTAATACGACGTTATTATATTTATATCGTTAAAGAAAATTTTCTAAACGGTTTTTACGACGTATTTAAAGCTGTTTTAACGTTCGATAATATTAAATCCGGATTCGCTATAATTAATTTCGTTTTATTCGATTTTAATACCGTTTTTTTCATCTTCGAAATTTTTTTAGTTGTATTTACGCCGACCGTTTCCCCGTTAACCTTCGCCGGTTTTATTTCCCCGTCTGCAAACACCTTTAAAAATATCTAAAAAGCAAAAAAAATAAGGACGTTATTTGCAAAGAAGAATTAGAAATTATTAAAGTAATTTACCGACAAAAATTACTAAATCGGTTAATTTTTTAATTAAAAATTTATTAGTATTTTAATATAAACTTACTTTTTTTAAATAGAAGATTATTTAATTACGCGAAACTAATTATATTAAAAATAAACGTTTTTAAAAAGGAGGGATACTTATTATATAAAAAGGATAAGCTTTTTTAACCGAGAAAGAAGGAGGTGGTAGAAAAATATAATTAATAACGGCTAAAGGTAATCGTTATAAAAGGGTTAAAATAAAGGAACGGAAGTATGGCGTTTGCGTTAAGTCCGGATATAATGCGCGTATTTGTGGAAAAGCTGTAAATACGTTTAACGAAAAAAAATCCGATTAGTTTTAATTAATTTGATATGTTATGGTTGATTAATTTGGATTTATTATCGCGAAATGTTAAAAAGTATGCAGCTTACTTATATATGCAGCTCACTTATGTAATACGTTACCGTATTTTACGATAATAATTCGTATAAACTTAAATTATTTTTATAATGTTTTTAAAGTTTCGTATAACGTGTTATATATAAATAAAGGACATATATAAGCGAGAAACCTTTTAGTGCGTGAAGGGGGGTGCCAACTTATTCCAGGTTATGGCTACATCAAAGCTGACGGGGCGAGTGAATTAATACTAGTACCATCACAACAATCATCGCAGCATAAGTAGTGAACAAAAACTTGATACTGGCATGACTGCTCTGAGATCGCAAGAGATGACACAGTCCGAGTCGTCCAAAGCCTCTACAATGCAGTTGTTGCCTCAGTTAAGTCCCCTGGTCCTTCCACTATCCGTTCGGCCTTAGCCTTCAGCCGCCAAGATTCCCACTCACAAAAACCACAAGTACAGCAGCATAACTACGGGTAATTAGCACCATCAACGAATCTTGGGGTTAGGCTTCTTACGCTGCAGTTGTACCAAATATTTCAGATCTTTTCGCGTTCGTCAAAAGCCCAACACTTGCGGCGAACACCGTCGTAAAGAGTGCGATCAACCCAAGTTTTAAATTGCCCGATTGTACAGTGTATAAGACAAGGATAGCGCCGACTAGGAGGATTGCGGCCAGAATCGTGCTAAGCCAGGCAATGAAGGACGCGATCTTGCGTCCCGAGGCGTTGTCTATGCTGCCACTGTCCGGAACTCTATTCACGGATTTTTCCTGGGATAATTAGGATGTATCAGATTTTCTGTGGGCTTTCAAAGTCTCACTTTGAACAGGTAACCGAAATTGTCTTGGATAAACATGGTGAGCCGATCACGTTGCTCTGGAACATGAAAAACCAGGAGATCATCTGGATCGTCGTACAAGGTGGAACTGTTTCCGCCAAGCATCGGGAAGCTCGTGTTCTCTTCAGGCCTTCCATGGAATAAGTTAAATCTGAACGCTTTCCAAGTTTTCCGATCTGGGGGCGGAATCGCAGCTAGAGTGGACTCGAAAATTAGGGCCTCTCCTTTAATCAGATAGTTAATAAAGCCAGAGACGAGACCATTCTTTTTACAGCACGTACTATACTCCTTCAAAGTTGTCCTTATTTGCTGGACAAGCTCCATGCGCTCCGGCTCCGCATCTGCTCGACTCTTGAAGTCTTTCCAGTTCCTGAGTGACTGTAAAGTATTGCTGGTACCTCGGTCCTCTTCATCGAAAGCATCCAGTGTGGCTTGTAGCTCTGCCAGCTCACTCTGCAGCAGGAGCAAATTCCTCGCTGCTAAGCGATTGAAGCGTTTGAAGATTGTCGCAGTTCCATCCCTGTCACTCGCGACGAATGCTGCCAAGGAAGGATAGCCATCGACGTAAAACTGCTGGTACGTGTTGCCGAAGCCATGGGAGGAAGGCGGCATCTTGTGTTGGATGATTTGATGCTGGGGAGCTTCGCGAAGCTTTCTGGGATCTTATCACACAGCACACCGCAGTGCGGCTGCGTTGTTGGGCAGATTTTCGAGAAGTGAAATTGTCGAAAACCCCGTGACTGCGTCCAGAATCAATCAGCAAGACAGCCAGGAATGCCTTGCAGGATACCTGACCACGATGACTGGATTTGATTGGTGGGTCGCAACAGTTGAACACGGAAAGCGACAATTGAAATATACCCCGAAAAAATCTGATAACGGGGAGTTCAGATCCTCCCTCAACGTCGATTTGACCCAGGAGATCTTCAGTTGCTTTGGAACGAGACCAAGATCCCTGCTGGCGCGTCTTGGTGTCCTGACGGCCTCTGCGGAAGGGGAACAGGACAGCGACAAGACAGCCCCCGTCGTCACATCGATGGACAAGATGTCGTCGGGTTACTATGACCCAGACGACGTCTTCGGGCACTATTCGCCAGCACTCCAGCCAGTGCGACCAAGACTACGAGACGGCCCAGTGCCCTGGGCAAATCAGGCATTTTCAAATGTCGACGATGAGCTGGATCTCGTCAGTGTTCCCATGCGGCCTTCGCGACTTTTCACACTGACCTTCTGCGCCCTAGGATTCGATATGGTATCCAAGTTTCCGAACAAGCGAGGACAGAAGAACAACGTTTGGGAAACATGCGTTGCAAGAAAATGACGAGCAGAGTACAACCCGTTTAAGCCGGCGAAATAGGAGAGCGGTCCATCTAAATTTAGAGGCGACGGGTCCGTGGCTCTTGGCAACAGAAAGTGAGATCTCGGAACTGCCATTATCAAATTTCAGTGACAACGGTTCATTGGATGACAAGATATACGAGGACACTCGGCTGAGCGTTATCAGAGATACGGATAAGCGAGCCGAAGACAATGGCAGGCATCTTAACCGTGGGTCAATGTATTGGCAGGAGGCGGCTGAACACCCAGCGTCTCGTCCTGAGCCGAGCCCATTATCTCCCTCCAGAACTGTGCCTCCCATCAGACCTCAATGGGAACCTTTATCTCCCCAGGCTTCGCTTCCTTCGCCTCACAACGAGCCTTTGTCTCCCGGCATGAGCCCGCCTCACGTAAATCTCTGGTCTCTTGCAAGGTCGTCTCTTGGAAGCTCGCTTCCTCCCCTCTCACCTGACTACTCACCGTATGAGAAAATTATTCTGAGAGACAACTTATATAAGTGGAACGGGCTGACAAATGATGATAGGGCTGAGACGCCATCAACGGAATATAGCGATACCCCAACGCCCTCTTCAACAACCTCCGAACCTGCAACACCGGACATCGGACCTGTAACACCGGATTTTAAGGGACAGTTTCAAATCCGCAGGTGGCGGAACATAAGAAGACGGAAACGCTTCATTCTTCCAATCTCCATTGAAGGTGCAACAGGATCTTCCGAAGTCTTGGCGTTTCCCGACACTGGTTCTAACGACAACATTATTTCGTTGGACATGGTCCATGATCTTGGATTGGAAATGGCGGAGATCAGCAATGAAAGCCCGATGTTCTCCATTGCAAATGGGAAAGTCGTTGAAGCAGTTGGCCAAGTCACGGCGAGGTTTACATTTACTAAAGGTTCCCCGTCCGACAGCCCAATTTTGGACTGCCTGTTTTACGTGTTCAGCAAATTGGCAGTCCCAATAATCGTTGGAGTGCGGTTCCTGGACGAGACGGAAACATTCAGCAGACATCGCGATCGTCTTGTCGAGGAGATTGTGCCGTCAATGCAAGCTCTTCGGGTGAGCAGCATTGGAAAGCCGAAGAAGGATATGGTCTGCCAATTGAATAACTACATCGGCTGCGCAAACGCAGACACTGGATCTGATTTAGACTTGGTCAGCCCAGAATTTGCAACTTCGAGGGGTTTCCAAATCGAGCCAGCTTTCGAGACGCTCGAGTTTGCCGATGGCAGCTATGGCATCACCTGCGGGGTAATTCAAACCACTTTCGCTGTTGGAAATCAAGACGAAGTCAAGGGTTTCATTCGGCGAGGGGAGGCAATCGAACGAGATTTCTACATCCTGGAGAGCCTGACTTCGGATATCCTGGTTGGCATAAACACCCTTGAAGAACTGAACGTTTTCCGCCACCATTCAGAATCCTTCATACCGAGCATCCCGAGGCTTGGGCTCTCGGATGTGAACGTCATTCGGTACGTTGGGACAGTGGAACGCCTTGCCAAACATACCTGGCGAGCATTCAAAGATCGGTTTTGGAAAACCGGTAAATACGACATAAGTGGTGAGTAAAAGAGACTATGAATTCACCAATGTCTTGACCCTGTTGTTCTACGGACTTCCTTTCTAACCATCTGCCAGACCTTGAAGGTCTCCGCGAGCTACAGCAAGACATCCTCCTCGCAGGCCAGCGCGAGAATGCCCGACGTGAGTCGCAGCGGGAACGAATTGCTGCTTTGGCAGGGCCCACGCGAGAGATTGCCCAGGCCGAAGAAGACAAGCGAATCCAGGACTATGAGAAAGGACGCGAGCAACGACTCCAAGACGGTCTCGCAAGCCCGCCAATTGGTGCATTTGTCTGCAATGTCGCTGGTTGTACCGCCCCGCCATTTTCAACGCAACACCTGTTGAACTCACATGCAAACGTTCATTCCTCTGCCCGGCCTCATTTCTGTCCTGTAAAAGGATGTCCTCGTTCAGAAGGTGGAAAGGGCTTCAAGAAAAAGAATGAAATGATCCGGCATGGGCTTGTCCATGACAGCCCGGGATATGTTTGTCCTTTCTGTCCTGACCGGGAACATAAGTACCCGAGACCAGACAGCCTTCAAAGGTAAGCAGAGTCACATCCTGTGGGTTATGCCTGCAACGATAGCGCTTTACTGATGACGACTGATATAGGCATGTCCTTGTGCACCATGTCGATAAAGACAGGGATGATCCCTTGCTCCGAGACGTACTTTGCCAGCGGCCAGATGGGCCGAGTCGCGGCCGGCGGAGGAGGGGGGTTGCTTCTTGAGTCTAGACTGGACAGGGCTGGCCGTATGCGGTGCAACAGCGAAGAATGTACTTTCCATTCAGCTACTAGCAAGTGGCGAATGCTAATGCTAGCTGAATTTTGACATTGGAGCATTTGATATGAAGTTTTCAGTATCTGATTCCCAGGTATCCATTTTAGTTAGGTAGTGCTGTTATGAGCATGGACAAAACTTGAAGAAATAAGAGTGGGTTGCGTTGAGGCGTACCGGTCATACAAAGGGAGCGGCGCTGTGGGGCAAGGAGATTCAGAGAACGATTTCCAAAAGGATGACGATTGCTAAACCCGCCTTGAAGGAAAAAGCAGGGTAAAGTTTGACAAGCGGCCAAGACACTTTCCGCTTTCCAAGTTTACCATGGAACTTGTATAGAGTCTCTCTCATCAGATGCTAGACGAGGCAGAAATGTATCCAATGGGCCTTTCTATCTCAAAGTTATCGATAGGAGTTCTTATAAACCATGTGCCAGGATGCGAGGGATTGGCTGTGGCAATAAGCTGAGACAGCTCCAGCTCCCGAGTAGCGGCACTGACGCTGCCAGGGGCTCGAGTTCCAACTTTGACGGCAACATAGCGGGGAGATCCACACGTGTTCTTGCCCCTGAAAAGGTTAACATGGACTGGCTAGTAGGTTGGGATATTACTCTAAGATGTTGCACACCATTTCAGATTTTCTGCCAACCAAATGGTGGAACCCGCACTATATCCCAGCTTCGTGGTCGTCCGGCATGTGCCGTTGGGAATCTGGCCTGGTCGAGTTGCATGGAAGTCGCTGGGGCGATAGCTGGGCAATGTTTCTTCGTCGATGGGCCCCGTAGTTGCGGACATTCGTCTTGCGAGAGACTCGCATACCTGCCCGAGCTTTCCAGACAACGAGAGCGCCATCATGTGTCGGGAAGGGCGGAAAGACATGGATCTATATAGAATCATGATCGCAGGGCCAATTCCAATCGAGTTCTGTCGGAGGAAGGATCTCGACGCCTAATGGGGCCGACCACGACGGTTGCACACTATCCGACGGAAGGGCAATTTGCGTCGGTCATGACAATATTCTCAATTGATAGGGCAATTACGCACTGACTAACTCGTAACGGACCAATGGCATACTTTGCAAGCAGCATTTATTCCTCCTTTCATGGTAACGCGCCGGCTAGGTGCTATTTTCGATCGTTGCGCGTGGCGCAGATTGGCCTTCCGTCGGATAGGGCCGTTGTTTTTGAAACTGATGATTACGAACTTAGTTTAACGCCCTGGACAAGCTTCAAGTCCAAGATATAGAGCTTCTATCGCGTTCAATTCCATCTGTCAAGAATACTACGTCAGCTGCATATAATTTCCGCAATGCTAAGGGGGTTTCCGAGGCGAACACACGTACAATCACGAGTAGAATGCTATTGACTGCCGCCTATGAGTCATTTGTCAGCTAGTCAGGTGTCAGGGAGTACCGAGGGAGTCTTAATAGGGGGCGGGTCAATCAATACAGATTCAAGGTGTCTGTATTACGGGCAGTTGACTGTTGGTATACCCTCTGTACGCTTTCAGTTACGAATCGAATTAGGCTTTCTTCCCGACTCGATAGAGGAGCCCTATGTGCCCATTAAGTGGTGAAAGGGCCTTAACTAGTACCGTAATCGCATCGGTAGCCAGTAAGAAAAAGCGAGACCGGGCCGACACGCTCACAGCGCTGGGTGCTTAGACGCGTCAGCTCTTACACTTTCCCAAAACTTTCTCCCCACGTCCCGATGCCTATCTGTCAAAGCTGACTGACATTTCGGTGCAGGGGAGATGTTACCGAGGCCGGGGATAATACACATACTCAGCAATTGAGAAGTGGGTGCTGCCGTATATACAAGCTTAGAGGGATGTGTATGACCGCTAGGGGTTATGGTATTCAAGATCTGCCGTCTAGAGGACGTAACGACATCTGGAGTCATGAGAACATAGCCCTGGAGGCATCGTCAAAGTATGCGGCTGAATCTCCTTCCGTCATCCTATGGTTATATTCAATACATCCAAGGAATGCAAACGCTCGCATGCAGGCCCGTAGACATGGGGTCGCTTAGGCTGCTAGGCTGCTATCATTCCGGGGCGATGGCCGAGCACATGTGTCGGTTGTCTAAGGAGTGCTTGGGCAGCCAGTACACTGCCTGACTGTCAAGTTAGACGTTGTCGCCGAGGCGTTAGCGCATCCGGCGGTGTAAATGCTTGAAGAGCCGCAAGACTTTGGTCTTATACCATTGGAGCAAGCCTGGTCGCAGCTGCTCTGAGCTTCCATTGCGTTTCTTATGAACCTTCCCCTTATGGCCTTTGCCAAGATAACGGGAATCTATCCTCCGCCTTCCTAGAACCCTAATGGAGTCGAAAACTGCGAACCGCGTTGCGGACTGCCAGCCTCCGACGACAGCCTACAGTTAAATATTTCTCCGCCCATCCTTCCAGTCTTCTCAGCTGAGGCTTTCCCGGGATTACGGATAGCACTAGCGATGCCATGACATCTCACGGGCTCGCTGCAGAACCACCTGCGCAATATGTTTTGCCCCTAAGAGGACCCCAAGCCGCCTTCAGGTTGCTTTAAGGCTTTCCATATTATAAATAAGTGCGTTCGCATAAGACCAGCATTCTATGAATCTCTGGCTTCGGGTCTGTCATAACTAGTATCTTAAGCTATAGCACCATCAAACAGTTAAAGCTAGCCGTGCCATCATGGTAAAGCTGTCGATCCCAGCTCTCCTCTTCTGCGCCACTAACCTCGTAGCCGGCCATGGGTATCTCAAGAGCATTGTCGTCAACGGCCAGACCTACATGGCCTGGCAGGTCGGTCAGGATGATTACGTCACTCCCACCCCCGAGCGATACGCGCGTAAACTAGCCGACAACGGCCCAGTGCCAGACTTCACAACAAAAGATATAACGTATGACTCATCCGCGGTCGCATCCGATCCCCTATTAACGATGCAACTAGGTGCGGCCGCGGCGGAAATATTCCCGCGGCTAGATCGATCGAGCTAAAGGCTGGAGATAGAGTGTACGTACGATCTTAGGTTGGGTCGCACAGAGATGCTAACATAGATGCTTCTAGGGAGTTCGTCTGGGACCAGTGGAACAGTGCCCATAGCGGACCAGTATTCACGTATGTCTGCTAGCTGGAAAGGCGGGTTACCGAGCCAGAGGTCCCTAACGAGCTATCAACACAGATACATCGCCCAATGCACGAATAACGACTGCAAGACCTTCAAGGGCGACACGGGGAACGTCTGGGTCAAGATCGACCAGCTGGCGTACAACCCTTCCGCGAACCCGCCGTGGGCATCCGACTTCCTGCGTGAGCGCGGGGCCAAGTGGTCGGTGGTCGTCCCGCCCGGCCTGGCGCCCGGCGAGTACCTTCTTCGACACGAGATCCTGGGTCTCCATGTGGCCGGCACGAGGATGGGTGCCCAGTTCTATCCCTCCTGTACTCACATCCGGGTCACGCAGGGCGGTTCGACCAAGCTTCCCTCGGGAATCGCGCTGCCCGGCTCTTACAGCCCGGACGATAGGAATGGGGTAAGTTCATGCTCCGATGTCCCTCTAGCGGTCCCTGGTGATGTGTTGACGTTTCTCGTTAGATCCTCGTTGAGCTTTGGAGGATCGACCAGGGCCAGGTCAACTACACGGCGCCAGGCGGCCCTGTTTGGAGTGGAGCGGCGCCAAATGCGAACCGGCCTGGTCCATAGAAAGAAAAGTTCGCGACTAGTTCCCTTTTGCAGAAAGTGGCTGCATTGTTTGGCTATGTCTCTGGTAGGCAAGACACGTGCAAAGGTGCTGTCCCCTGAGATGTCAAAGTTACAATCAGTCGCTGGTATGAAAGATCCCGGAGGCCGATTACATGTTTACAATTAAACGGGTGTCATTCACGATAACATTCTTAGGATAGAGACAGAATATAGTGTTTTGTTTGATTTCTTTCTAACTGTTCTTTCGCGTAGGTATCAATTGATCTCGTAAATCCATAGGGAGAGATAAGTTCGGGACTAAGACAAATGGGACGGTATGAAAGGAAAGGTAAAGGGTACTAGGCTGCAAGGAGGGCGAGGACAATCGGTGCAAACCAGCCTTCAAAAAGAAGGTCCAGCCTGGATGAAGTGTCAAGCCGAACAAAGACACTTGTACTTACCGAAACTAATCCTCCATTGACTTCAGGGCCTCAGCTTCTCTCCAGCGCCGCGCGTTCTCGGTCATCTCATCCTCTTCCTTCTTGATGAACAGCAGCAAGATTTCTTTGTACATCTCGACGCGGGCTTCGGGGCGCCCAAACCACTCGCTCGCCCACTCTTCCTTACCGGAGCGCAGTCGGAAGTTCTCGCAGAGGAGTACGAAGCGGGTGATGTAGTCGGCCATGGTGAAATGGCGCTTATCGAAACAAGGCCCACCAACTATCCAGGGGGTGAGGTCGGAATTCTCCCCGTAACTTCCTTCCATCACCTCCGCCTGCAGCCACCGGAGGCGCTCTTGCGTCTCCCACAGCTCGTGCCAGGCCTCCCTAGTGTACTTCCCGAGGTCACTATCGTGGATGAACTCGTAGGCGAAGGCGTGGACCTCGTCGGAGATGACGAAGCCGTGCAGCGCAATGTAGTTGACACCGGCGGCCCTCGCGATGTTGCGCAGGTCGTCGTTCTTTTCGGTCTTGAGCCGGAACGCCTCGAGGTCGACCCCCCGGGCATCCTGGGCCCGCCGCAATCCCTCGAACGAGAAGTCGAACTTGGGCGACGCCGGGCGCGAGAGGAGTGTCACGTTCGCCAACCTCTCCGCGGCCTCATCGAGCTCCTTGTTTGCCATGTAGTCAGCTATCGCCTTCCTAAGGGTAGCAGCCCTACCTTCGTGCTCGGCCAGTTCCTGCAAGGTTCTGTTAAGGTCCTCGTCCGAGCAGATGAGAGCGGAAGCTAGTTCTGTGTTTGCAGACATGTCGATCAGCGATGCCAGAGCGGATTCCGATTTGGGTAATTCTATTGTTGACTGATAACTCTTCAGAGATTTCTCCTGTGGATGTGAACTCTTAAAGATCTCTCTGGTAAATGAGTCACGCAGGACAGCATAGTGCGGCGGCACTCACAAAGTCATTTGTATGCGATCTGCACATAAACAAACACCACCGAAACATGCTGCCCCTAAAGATGTCGGTTGAGGAACTTGGACAGCAAGGTTGAGTTGATAAACATTATGGTTATGCCGACACAAACTGCATTCAGATCACCGGGTACATTCCTTTGATACTCTGTTACACAAATCGATGAGGGGAGACGATCAGGAACAAGCAGCATGTCTCTTAAACCCCGAATGTTCGTTAGCCTAACAAAGGGCGACCTGCTTTAAGCCGAGGTTTTAACCAATAGTTCGGTTGATCAATAGACCGTCCTTGAGGTTAAAACAAGCCCCTGGGACAAGTTCCATTAAGATGTTTGCTCATGAGTGACTAGGTTGTAACCCTCAAGAGAAGGACTCCAAGTTCGCAGGCCCAAGCCTTCTGAGAGGTCAACAACCTGTTAATACACCTTCTTCAGTTATATGCTTCAGTGTGTGAGGTCAGGGTGTCATACAAGGGGAAACAGCTTCCAAAATATGACCCATGTTCATAGAGTACAGCCACAGCTGACTTGCCCTTGCTGGAAGCCAGAGTCAATACCTAGGGACCTGCGGCAACCAAGGAAGTGAATGGGATCTTGGGCCAGCGCATGTCAAGCTCGGCAGACGGGTACGTAAAAGCCTGGTTTTCATGATTATCATTATGCAGCTTCTGCCCTAGTATATTGGCAGAATCAACTCAATCCGGGGAAAGAAAATCCTCCATCAGTCGAAGGGCTTGATCATCCAGTAGATCCAAGTAAAGTAAACAAGATCGTCGCTTACATCCAACTAGAAGCTGTATCCCCGTGCCCTTGAAGATCAAGAATGCACCGGACGAGCAGGGAGGTACCCATCTCCCTACCATCCGTCATCCTCACCTGCGGATCCTTCCTCGGCCATGTCCATGACGAGGTCATTCTCTGAAAACTCATCCTCATCCTGATAGACTCCTCGCTCGACCAGACCATCATCGTCTTCGGCTTCTTCATAGGAGTTCCGAGTACTAGTTTCGTCGGAATCTGAATCGGTACCATCATGAGGAACGGGGTTATCGGATCGATAGAGTCGAAGCCTCTCGGCAAGAGACATTGGCTTCCTGTTTCCTTGTTCCTCGTCAGACTCCTCCGAATCCTCGCTTGGGCTAGCATCGCTATCCGAAGACCCGCGATCACCGCTCTTAGCGTCATGTTCCTCTTCATCTTCTTCGTCTGAGTCGGACAGCACAGCCCGTCCAGGGCGACGACTACCATGTCGCGATTGTTTCGCCACTTTTTTCCGGGGTTCATCGGCGGACTCGTCGTCGGAATTTAAGGAAACAGCTCGACGCTTCGTCCGGGTGTTCTTCCGGACAGGTTGGTCGTCGGAGTCGGGGTGGTCTGAATTGCCATCCGTCGGCGAATTCGGTTCCAGACTGGAGAACCGTGCTGCAAGTTCATCATCATCGGCAGACTCGCCCTCAGAATCTGAAGAAACAACTCGACGTTTCGTTCGGATGTTCTTCCGGACAGGTTGATCGTCGGAGTCGGACTGGTCCGAATTGCCATCCCTCGGCGAATTTGGTTCGAGGCTGGAGAATCGTGCTGCAAGTACATCATCATCGACGAGGGCGACCCCATTGCTCTGGCGTGAGAAGCCGCTGATTTCGTAATCATTCTCATCGTCGCTTTCTTCGAAGGTATCGTGAACCACCAGGTCATCGTCATCGTCATCGTCATCAGCATTGTCGCTTCCATCAAGCGTGGCATCGTCGATGCCCTCACTTTCGTATTCATCTTCTTCCGATGGGTACTCGTCTGATTCTGAGTCTGAATCCCACTCCGCATTCCCGTCAGTCAGTGCTCTTTCCCTTAGGCGGTGATACCGCTGAACGCCGTAGATGGATGAAAAGACCACCATTGGACAAATTCCGAAGCCTACTCCCTCCCCCTTCGCAAAACGACCCAGCCGAAGACCTTCAGGTATCTCCGTTTCAGGGTACTCTGGATGGTTCTCCAGGTCAAGCCAACAGTAGATCATTTCATCGTCTTCGCCCACGTCAACGTCCTCCTCTTCCGTTTTGAGATAAAATGTCCGGGCTGAATCCGATACGCACCACTTAAGATTGCGGGATTGAAGTTCTTCCGCGTTCCAGCAGGTGTATAGTGTCTTCAAGCTTTTATAATGGTGAAAAGGGGGTAGTTGGAACAGGTCAAGTGGAAGAAGTTCTGGGCTGATTCCAAATGCTAGACGTTCGACGTCCTTTAGGTCGTCAGCAATTGCTTCCCAGCTTCCAGAGCCCCATTCCAGGCAGTCGGCTATCCAGCTGAGGGCAATAATGTCTTTGGCCTTACAATACCGGAGCGAACCATGCCGATTCATGATGGGCAGCTTATCTGGATAGAATTTCAACGCCAGCTGGCGGCTTTCACGGTGAACCTCCAGGATGGTTCTTGCTGGCTTGGTTTGCTGGAACAGAGTCGCGCTTGGCCACAATCGAATCCCCAAGTAATGAACATCAAAGATGCGCACAGGTGCCCTTAGATCCGGATCGAAAAACTCCCATACCCGCTGGCGAAGCTCAATCGGCAGGCGGCAGAATTGAGGGAAAGAGACATGATAGCCGTCGCGTGATTCCGTGCTCCTTCCATCATCGTCATACTCGTCGTCAGACTCGAACGCCTCGAGGTCTAGAAGGCCACGAACAGTCTCCGAGCCCGACCCGTCGGATTCGCCGGACTCGTAAAATTCTTCGTGTTCGGAAGCCGTGTGATCATCGGGATCTGAAGAATATCCCATGGCAAATATGGTGGCTCCAGCCTGGTAATCTGGTGGTAGCCAGCTAATACTTGGTCCCTGTCGAGATACAACGCCTTGATGGCTAACAGAGATGTTATCAGACTTGCGCGAATGACGGTCTGGACCAGGAAGCTGGGATCGAAGAGGTGGGTAGGGATCACATAAGATCTCCGACGTCAAGGTTGGATCAACAAACGTTAAGGTTGTGGCTGAAGCTCCGCTTTAGGGAAAGGAGGTATCAGGTAGACACCTAGAAAATCGGACACTCTTACCTGATAGTCTACCGGGTCGATTTTCCCGGATACGATAACGGAAAGACAAAGAATGTGTCCGGTCGATAGTTCCTGGGTGTTAAGGTTATCAGGACATCTCCAGCTTGTACCCCGCCAGTTCAGCCACACTTGCCCCACCTCCGTCGCGAAACGCGTCTCCTACCTAGTGTACCAATATATGTACTTCGTAGGTACCTTACAATATTCTCCATGCGAAGGGCTTTAAGTGTATTGCAACAGGAATAACTCTAGTGAATTTTGTACATATTTCACAAACTAAGAAAAATATGTCGAAGCACAATTTATGCTAATTCACCCCTTCCTCGTAGTTATGCTTCTCATTTACGAGATCCATTCTGTTTGATCACTGGGGAAGCTTGTGGCCTTCCTCCAGTCTACATCACTTGCCTAGGTACACGTCCTGAACTTAAAGGGCATTCCCACTAGCATTCCTAAGGCGCCTCGCGGCCACGCTGATGATTGGCTGAGTCCCCAGCATTATAGCCCATGTCATGGGAGCGAGTATTCTTTGCAAAAGTGGAACAAATCAGTATCATCTCTAGACCATCTGAAATATGAGCGGGCTTGTCACATCACGATGGATTATTTTTCAGGACTTCGGGGTGCATTGACCACGTATTCAACGTAAGCGGAGCCGAGGGCCATCATTTTTCGAAGCAGCTTGTAAATATGCCAGACACAAGTGTCCGGAAGTGGGTACCTATATGGCTTTGCTTACAATGAGACGTTGCCAATCTCGAAAGTCTGCACCGAGTTCGTCTCAAACCGCGACGTCAACCGGGTGCCACTAATCGTTGCGCCCGTGTCCTGGACGTACCGATCGCCGCCGTTGCCGATCGAGGTCCGCCATCGGGCCACCTTCGTGCCGTCGGCGGGCCGCTGGCTGAACTGGGAGAGGTCGAAGTTGACGGTCTGTGCATCGCCTGAGTTGTAGTAGGCGATGACCAGCTTCCTGTTCTTGGCGTCGTAGGCCGCGATGGTGCTAGCGCTGCCCCCGTCGAGGATGCGCATGCCCTCCCGGATGTGACGAGAGAACTGGGCCAGTACGTAGTACTTCTGTGTCGGGGAGCCGAGCGACTTGTTGTCGTTGTTCCCATCGATGAGACCCCAGCCGCCGCCGTCAATGACTTGCCAGTATACGAAGGCCGTCGGCTTCAGCCATCGGAAGTCGAGGAAGAGGTTGCTAGCAAGCCTGCCACCGGTCGCGTCGTTCTCGCCGTATTCGCTCTGCCATAGCTTCTTCCCGTTGCTCTGCGACAGTTCGTATACCCTGTCCCGTCTTCCGTCGCCGTACTGATATCCGTGAACGTTGATGCGGCCCACTTTAGAAAGCGCACTGCTGCCCAAGCCCTGCATCGTCGACACAGCCTGGTCGTAGTAAGACTCGTCAGACGCCGCGATCATCATGGAAGAGAGTCCCCGGTTGTTCAGCTCGGTACGTAGTTCGTTAATGATCGTTGCTTGAGTGGCGACGGTGACGTGAGACCCTTCCTGCGTACCATCCGCTTTCCACCAGTTGGCGATAGGCTCATTAAACGGGGAAACCGACTCGAATGTGATGCCCCAGTTATCTTTGGCGTACTTGGCGACGGTGGCCATGTAGACGGCGTGGTCCTTCAGATTCCACGACTGGATGTTCTCGCCCCCGTCGCTAGCACCAGACGGGTTGTGGTTCTTGCACATCCACCACATAGGAGAGTTTGAGAAGAGCTCCAGGCGGTTGGCTCCTCGGGCCTTTGCCTTGTTCATCATCGCACGCTGGTTGACATCCACCGACCAGTCCCAGCTTGACGAAGAAGGGTCGGTGCTACCCCAGTTGAGCCAGTGTCCTTCCATCTGCCGGGAGTTCTTGATATTCGGAGACACAACCATCTTCTCGCCGTTGTAGGTGTTCCAGCTACTGGCACCGGCGTTGTGACGTGCGATGTTGAAGCCCAGGCCAGGCAGATTCTGACCCGCGAACCGATACGAGCCGAGGGTAAAGAAAATATCGGCGAGGTCATCTCGGTTGCCGAACGCCTTAGCCCACCAGCACAGCGAAGTGCCCCAGCCTTCCCATGTTCCCCAATTCGACTTCGCATTGATTGTCGTAGTAGTATCGGCAGCCTTTACGTCAGCGGCCTGCACTACATCGGTAGCCGGAGCAGCAGCAGCGAGTCGCCCCAGCGCGAGCGCCACGGCTCCCGTCAGAATTGCCTGAGCATGCATGGTAGGAAAGTACGACGGAGCAGCCCGTGAATAGACTTGAGAGCCACCGCAAAGCAACGCGGCGGCTGCTTAAGTATTTGGGGCCCTCCGGGAAGCGTTGCAAGACCATCACGGCTTCAGTCGGGCTAGGGGATGTTAGGGCCAAGAAAGTACCTACCATTGGGACTATTAGCGACGGTCTAGAGCAGACGCGATGTCACCACTCGGGTTATATTCTCTCCCGATTAAAGATATCGCTAATGCAGTAAGCGGACCTACTCGTGGAATATGTTATGCGCCGTGATGGTAAGTTGTTACACTGTGGGGCATACCCCGTGGGGAGACCTACCGAAACCACGAACGGCATTTGCGCTCCGAAAGACCTATCCTGGCCTAGCCGTCCTGGGCATCATGTCTAAGAAGACGGTTGATTGGACATCCCTCGGACGATATAAGGCCGAGGGGCCTCAAGATTGCTGTACATATATAGCCCGAAAAGCGAAGCAGCGCAGGACGCACAGGTAGAAGTTGACCTTGCTCTCGAAGGACAGGTCGCGCGTCTGCCAGCGGGAGCCCCCGGCCCGCAAGCGGGCCTTCTCCGACAGCAGAATGAAGCGGGTCAGGTGGTCCGAGAGCTCCCAGCCGATCTTGCCGGCCTTGGCACGCGTCCACCGGGACTCGGACAGGTCGCCTTGCCCGATGTACTGCAGGTTCCAGAAGAGGTCATCGGCGGCGTAGCCGGGCTTCTCGGCGGCGCGGCGATCCACATGTCCGTCGCGATGTCCGTCTTTGCCGCCGCCGGTGGTCGTCGTCGTCTTAGTCTCGGCGAAGAACTCGCGCGCCAGCTCCTGGATTTCGGTCGCCGACATGAAGCGCGCCAGCGCCGTCGCGTCGGCGCCCACCTCGCGCGCTACTCTGCCAATGAAGTCCGTCACCTCGTCGATGACACCGTCAGAGCCCGTGCGCCCCGTCACCTTCGGCCGCCTGCCGACCGAGGTGATCCTATACGGGGTTTTTGGCTGCTGTTGCGATGACGATGCGGGAAAAGGTGGGGCCTGTGGGGAGGCGGTGTCCTGGTGGATCGGCGAGGAAGGGTTCAGTTGGTGGTGGTGCGATATGTGTTCCGGATCAAGCTGACGGATGCGCGTAGCGATGTTGGCGACGATCGCGGCGGCGTTCCTGATGTCCTCCATCGCGTGCGTCCTGTGATGATGATGTGTTGTTGTTACCTTGGTATGAAAGCTGGTACGAATTTCTTAGTAAGTATTGGACGCGTGGATTGTCAGTTGTCAGGTGCACCGAAGGTTCCAGCCGTGACCGTGCGCTTCAGGCTCAGTACGACCCAGCTTGGGCTGCTAAAAGACAAACTTGAAAGTATAAAAGCCTAAGGCAAACTTCTCGACGTGACAGACAATGTGATGAAAACTATCATTCCCATTTCATCCTGCCGCTCACAATCGATTGGTACCTTGTGAACTCCTTCCTTCCGGCTAGAAGCTCCGGGTGCGTTGTTATCGCCTCCGTACCGGTTCTTATCGGAGTTCCCATGGCCTCTCTCGTGTTCTTTGTCAGACAATCCCGCTTGTGGCATTGTTCATTGGAAATTGGTCGATTCACAGCATTAATACAAAATGCTTCTGTTTCTAGCCTCCCAAACAGCAAGGATACACACAGTCGCCTTCCTTCCAGCACTCATTAAGGCCATCGTACAAGCCTTATTATGTGTTCGCAACAAACTTCCACACCGCCTGAATGGTCGTTATCATTTAGGCTCAGAAACCTAATACGTCAAAGGAGCGACGTCCAGTGTACTACAAGAATAGAGTGACATCACTACGGTTAAATGGTGTTTATTGGGCTACCGTTGTACCTGCATGGAAGGAAGTAGACTTGTTAGCCATTGGCACTTCTATCGGACCCGACAAAGTCTTGGCCTATATAGCTCGGTCTTGGCCCTAATAGTTCAGCCCCTATTTGGGACTACCTACAGCCACCTCCGGTATCGCTTTTGCTCAGTTACAGTTATTTTTTCTTTTATCTTTTTTCATATATATACACATATACCTAAAACGCAACATTACCTTCTTATCCCTAATTTTAGACCCTTTGAAGGTTTCACGTGATAAAATATACTTTTCTCAAAAACAACCGCTTCAGTATATAATATCATGGTCTTATAACTTCGGATCCTTCGATGATGATATCATATAGAGATATATGATCCCGCCATGCTTGCTTGAGATTGGACGAATCGCTTAAACCTTTAATTCTTCAATTCTATATTTTCGTAGCCAGCACAACGTAGCGAGAATCCTAGACGTTGAGCTGGACGATACTGGCAATCATATATCGGGAAAGTGGTTGGGAAGAAACTACCACACACCCCATGCTATGATTCAACACGGAGCGCTTTGTCTTTCTGCGATGTCTCTGACCTGAAAAGTGATCTTTTGTAATATGGATTGTGGCGGACTGGGTTAATATCATCCAAACGAAGATATGGTACGCTCAGACCTGTCCAAACTTGGAATGGCCCAAACACCAACTATGCAGCACCTGTAATCGATTAGACTTGGAAGCGCTGCCCTGTGTCGAAACAAACCAGCAGTTCACCAGCGACCCCTCGGGAGTACAACAACCGGATAGACTGTCCATTTATCGCCTTATCTCTAGAAGCCGTCGGCCGTGACTGGGGAGTAGATGGGATCCAGCAAGGCTCCGCCTACCACCTAGGGGTTCGTGTCAGCTCTTCGTTCAGAGTCGATGCCCCTTATCCGTTACGGAAACCGGCCGTATCTGGCACCCTCAGCCGAGGCTGCTGCTAGCGATTGACCAGAAGCCTCCAAGGATGCACCACAACAGAGCTCCGCTAAGATAAATCGATAGGGTGAAAAAGTGGTTATTATAATCGCGGAGGTCGAGACTCTTTGAAGCGAGTCGAAGGTGAACCACCTCCCTCGAGCATGTGAGAAACTACATCAACATCGCGCTTGGGAACAGTGGCATGAGGAACGTCAAACCATAAGCATTCCAGGAAGACCACATATCGGCGGGGCAGCGACTTGTTCCAGCCTCAGTACCTCTTCTGGGTTATTGACGCAGGTGGCGAATACTTAGTATAGAAAAATAGAAGATGCGGCTATGTGGCCTTCTCCTGCTCTCCATTCCCCCGGCGGCAGCGATCAAGTGATCACCGTTCTTCTCACTCCCCAGCGCAATGTGGAAGACCTGACTGTTTCTAAAAGCCTGCCCGAGTCGACACCAGCATCACGGACAGGAAGAATGCCCGGCACAGGCCGCGACGCCATGGAGTCCGCACGGCAGCTAGGGATGAGATATTTGTGGGTTGATGCCTCTAGCATAGTCCAAGATGACCCGTGGGAAAAGCACGACTAATAGGACATATAGACAATATTTATAACTCTGCAACTGCAACCAGTATTGCGGCAGCGGGAGTGATGCAGGTGCTGGGCTTAGCGGTGTCAGTCCTCGCATGGGAGACTCTATTGAACCGATAAAGATTGTTGATGCATTATATGGGGCGAGTTTTAACTTTTTACCTTTACCGATACCCCCGTACGGGGAAGTTTGAGGCGTAACGTGGTATATGCCAGGCTAGGTTTTCCTGGAAGAACTTCTGCCGCGGTGCTGCATTTACTCCACAGCCGAATAGTTCTTATTAACTGCAGCGAAGCGCAAAGGAGAGAAGGCCACGATTATGCAACGGAAGTATCTGGAAACGCTGACACCGGGTTAGGGGCAGGGCAGTTATGGTGGACCAGGAATCTTATCCCGGCTCCGGACGGAACATTATGCCACTCTTTAGGGGACATGGGCGGGGCGTTAAACATGCAAGACTACTAAGCGGCAGTGCAAGAATATAGCCGAGAGCACCTTGCCTTCCCGCAGGACATATTTAACGCTTTTGAGTGTATATTTAAGAGATTCGATAAGTCCGGAGACGCCTCAGGGTTAAGCATCGCTCGACACAGGACATTCCCTCCCGATATGCTATACTTGGCCATACTCTGGTTTGCCACAAACGAATCCGGGCAGCACTGTTGCGGACCCGAGCGGTCAGTGGAGCTAGCTGGCCGGTTCTCGAAATGGTTTGCGGAATATGGTGTTTGTCTACTTCCCATGCCGACCTGATTGGTACCAACTCGGAACCAACCACCACATAGGGCGGTTGGAAAGAAGCTAACAATACATCAGAGAGTTAGGACATGTTAGATTAGCCCAGTCAAATTCTACCACCTCACGTATGTAAACTGTATTGCCACTCAACTCTATGTGGCCCGCTGCCTTCATCTCCATGGTTCATAATCATTTCCCTGTGCAGTTTTATACAGCATTAGGCCACAGCAACAGACAGTGAGACGGTCAACGAGACCGAAGTATATAACGGTTGCCTGTTAGGATTCTCAGTTGTGTGACAGCGCCTGAGGCGTCCTAAAGCATCATGATTCGCGAAGAAAGCGGCAATTCGCGTGATCGAGTCTCCCTGCCGCGCGATGGTTCAACAGCGAAAAAATTTCTGTCTCGGTATTATCACATCGACTGGGTATCGGGACTACAGAGATATAAAGAATTCTTGTTTTATTAGCCTTGCGCAATCTGTCCGGCTCGGGAGGCTTATTGGGAAGCTGCCAAGTCCGTCTTTGAGCTGGGCCCCGCCTTTGTCCGACTGTGCCAACCAGCCTTGAGCTCCGGCACTGGTGATCTTCCCCAACAATGGCAGAAGCGTAAGAATTACTACAGTGGAGCAAGCGGCCAGGGAGGAGCTTAAAATTATAAATAGATAGGACGGTCGGTAATCGGCAACGGCATGATGTCGTGGCTAGGTATCTTACCTTAGTGTGTCAGAGTAGCTTACCCCGACCTGGGTAACGATCAGCTCGGATGCGACTGACCTCGTCTTGGCACTCCCCGTCTCGCTTCCTTTGCTTCTCATCTGGGTAGGTAGCTCCCCATCTGGGTAGGTAGGTACTGCAGCCAACACGCGTAGCTAACTAAACGAAATCTTCTTTGGAGCTTCAGTCAGTTATGAGTGAGACAAATACAAAAATTCCGTTGGAAAAGACACAAAGAACTGGCCAATAAAAGTCCAAGATACTCCAACGCGCCCAATGCTTGCACAGGACTAACATGAACTTAGCAGGTAAGCCTCGTGATAGGTCAACGGCGAGGCCATCGTGCGCATCTGAAACCGACAATCTCGGCCGCTCGTCTAAGGTTTCAAAACCATCCTGACTGTTCAGTATGTCGGTGGGTTACTCCCTGGTACCCGCTTACTATTACTAACCACGCCCAAGCCGCTGTTGGTCTCGGGTGCCGGATTTCACTTCTTCAGCGAGATCTACCCAGTAATTGTAGGGAAAGGGCAATTGCTTTTCGGTTAAGTTATTCCGCAATGGAGGCATCCGGGCAATTTGATGGAGAATAAGTCACGTTTTGCCGACCTCATGCCCAAGAGAGAATGCTGACATATTATTGCGATTACTGACTTTCTCAATTCGTTCATAATGCAGCCGGAAGCCCCACTAGTTATATGCACCCGAAGTCCTCGTTATTGGCCTTCTCCTTCCTGAAGGTTATATATTGCCTGTAGATCCGGTTGCCCGGTACCATGCTGTTATGTGGCACACCCATTCATCCATGAGGCGCAACACAAAGCACCTTGGGCGGGTTGCGAGGGCTGGACACATGATTGGCCGGCCGTATTCTGAGGGAGATTGGAGGTTGCGTCGGGGAAGGTAAAGCAGGTCAGAGACGTGCGCCTCATTGGCTGCGCCGCCCGGAGCGACAGGTCTGCTGGCACCGTAACGGGAAGGTAGCAGACCCAGGGAAGTGCTACATCGTGGCCTACGGGTTGTTTCAACTCGGAATGTGACTGACTGTTCGCAATGTTTCGTTCGTGATGTCGATCCTCACGAGGAAAGGCTCATGTTTCGTTTGGGGGGCGCTCATGCTGACCGACGTTATGCGGCGCGGCGCAATGGGAGCGTGTTTATATATTCGGCTCTCGTCCTTGTTGGACCGGGTCCATTCGAAAAGTATATCGTCATTGCTTGAGTACACACGACGGCCACGACGACGACAGTCAGTCTCTGAGTTCTTATTTAGAACTGCCATTCATTTTCAGCTGGACTTTGCATCGTATCATTCCTTGAGTGACAATAAAACCTCACAACGTTATCTACACTACACTCCTTAGCTTTCAGTCGTTTGGCTCACACTAGAGCTTGAAATCACAATGCGAGGACTATTCGGACTAGCGGCCACCGCCGCAGCATTCATTACGCAGTCATTAGCCGTGCCCATCGTTGTGGCACCGGGCGATGTGACGAACTTGATTATTACGGAGCATAACACCATCAACGGCACCCACGTGCCCAAGTTCAAGGCGCAGGCGGCCAAGCAGGCGTTCGCGGCCGGGACCCCGCTAACCGTATCCCTGACGAACAACTTCAGCGGCAGCGGCGGTCAGCTGTACGCGTACGTGACTGGCAAGGACATGACGGGAGCTGTCGTCATGGTGTCGAACAGTGGCCAGTGGTACTACCCGGACCCCGCGGGCAGCACGATTCCGGTCGCCGTTGAAGCCGACATCGCCATCCCCCTTAACGGCCCGGGTGAGAAGACCGAGATCGCCATCCCCGACTACATCGAGTCGGGCCGCATCTGGGTCGCCGAGGGCGAGCTCACCTTTTTCACCGTCGTAGATGGGAACGGGCTCCCCCAGCTCGTCGAGCCCTCGGCGGCGAACCCCGAGGACCCGTCGGCCGGCATTAACTGGGGTTTCGTGGAACTCACCAACACCGCGGACGCAGGAATCGTAAGTAGATCCGGAGATTTTTCTTTCTTCTTTCCAGGGCGCCAGACACCGCTGCCCCGGCTGAGCCATCTGGGAGTCTATTGTTAACCCCTGACTCGTTTGGATACACTCCCCGACCAGCGCCGATCGTCTAGAAAAAGCAATTACTAACCCGAAACGTTCCAGTGGGCCAACATCTCCTTCGTCGACTTCGTCGGCCTGATCCTAAGCATGTCCCTGACGCTGGGCAGCGGTGAGACGCAGACGGTCGAGGGTCTCCGGGGCGACGCGCTACCGCTAATCTGCGACGAGCTGGCGGCGCAGACAGCTATTGACGGGCAGCCCTGGGACCAGATGTGCGTGCGCGACGGGTCCGGTAAACCGCTGCGCGTCATGGCGCCCAACATGTACGTCGCGTCGAACCCGGACGCACAGGACGGCTACTACGACGAATACGTGGAGCGGGTGTGGGCCAAGTACTCGGCCGAGGACCTCATCATCAACACGCAGGCGGCGCCCGGCGAGGTGGCGTGCCGCGTCGACCCCGGCAGCGACGAGCTGCGCTGCGACGGCGACAACCGCGGCTACCCGCGCCCCACGGTCCTGGACATCTGGGGCTGCAACTCGGGGCCGTTCGCCATCTCCGGGGAGGACAACGACGTGCATGTCGCCGTGGTGCCGCGCCTCTGTGCCGCCTTCCACCGCACGACGCTGCTCGCCGAGGGGGGCAACGTCCAGCCCGGCCCGGCCAGCGACACGTACTACGCCGCGGACCCCACCAGCCACTACGCCCGCGTCGTCCACAAGTACGAGGTCGACGGCCGCGGCTACGCCTTCTCCTACGACGACGTCAACCCGGACGGCGAGAACGCCGCGGGCGTCGTCTCCGGCCCCGACCCCCGGGTTCTCGAAGTCTTCATCGGTGGCACCCTGAGTAACCAGACCTTGCATAGGCGTGCGCCTCGGTACAAGAAGCTGACCAAGTTGGCTGTTGCTATGTAAGGGCTGAGAGGGGACCGGCTATATGGCGGCGACTCCTCCATGGGGTCTTTGCCGAGCCATTTAACTCCCATGTACATTTGAGCCACTGGCTATCTGTTTAGGTGGTGTTTTGCTTCAGGGGCCTTATGCTTAACCCGCGTTGATGACCGATGACGGGTTGTTTATGGGTTTCATCAGGTGCGCCCTTGCGAGGGTGCTGATCTATATGGGGAAGACCTTGGATTTCGATACCCTTCGCATTGTATATATTGGTTATGTACCATTAGACTTGAATGACACTCGCTTGTATATACGCCAAAGAGAAACCCGACGTTTGTTTCCGATGTTGATTTCTATTGAGTATTGTGAAGGGCGCAAGGGCTCGATCAACAAACGTGCTACGACGGTATTTGGTTATCCGGGAGCAAATCCATTATCTAGGAATTGTAGATGTGAGCCCGCGCGTTTGCGAGACAACCATATCTTCGGGGAGCGCGTGCTTTATGCTATTGCATCCAATCGGTATCGAGTCAATTTCGACCATAGTACGTTTATATTATAACCATTTCGGCGAGTTTAGTAGCTGTTTGGTAGCTTGGGCGTCTTTTCGTTATCTTCATACCCTCGATCATGAATAGGATTAGCGTCATCAAGGCCGACGAGAGGCTGTATGAATCGAGGTTAGGCCCCTTTTACAAGAGTATAGATCCCATGTAGAGCATGACTTTCAATCCCGTATTTCTATTGCTCTAAGGGAATGTTTGTAACGTAAATGACCGGGGTAGTACCCAGCCCTGCTGGTACAGGTGAAACGTAAAGCAGCTGTGCCCGCATCGTAAAGACCGTTGACAGCCCTCGAAGGCGAATAATGCCTTCAACGTAAATCCGTAGCTCAGACGAGAAGGTAGCTCTAGGGACAAATATCCATGAAGCCCGCCTTCAATCATGACGAGAGGAACTCAGAATTTGGAGGTTACCAGTAGACCCGAAAAAGGGTGGAGACCAAAAGCAGTATTACAGCAAGGCCCCTCCAACTGAAACCAACGTACGCCTCACACGGGCAGGTATTCCTCCTCCTACAACAGCCAATCACGTATTCCGCGGCTCGAGGCCCTTAGCTACGATACACGCATAGCTCAGCGGATTCGGGTTCGACTCGGAAGACAGACTCAAGCTCGAAGACCGGGGCGCCTACGTTAGAACCTGAGATCAGCGCACCGCACGCACATACCATCGCACACCCAAGGTGTATACAAACAGAAATATAACACTTACCTCCTCCCGGCTGCTATAATGTCCACAACACCGTGCTGTCGCCGCCTTCACCTCCCTCTCATTTACCTCCTCCGTGGCAAGGCGCCCGCCGCCCGCCAAGCCCGCGCCCTGCTTGATCCGGCGGCAGACGTTCTGCCACTCGGCCTCGGTGCGGTGCACCTCGGAGACGAGGAAGCGCTTGCCGGCCTGCTCGAAGGCGTCGACGAAGTTCCGCGACCGGTAGATGCGCTTCATGCGGCGACGGCGGGAGTCGAGGAGCTTGCTGGTGCCACTACCCCCACTGCCGCCGCCACTACTACCGTTACAGCCACAACTGATACCGTTATTGCTACAGCTAGTGCTAATATTGCTGCCGTCGCCACCGCCCGAGCCGCTTCCGCAGGGACATGACAGCGAGAAAGCCTGGGCCTCGAAGGCGCACCCGCAGAGGCACGTCACAGCGTAGATGTCTAGGAAGTCGCTCTGCAGGCGTAGCCGCTGGAGCCGGTAGTGGTCCCCGACGAAGGCGCCCTGTAAGTTTTCGTAGGGCAGCTCCACGGGCCGCTCCACGGGCCGCTGGTGTTGCTGCTGGTGGCGGTCTTGGTGATGGTAATGGTGATGGCAGCATGAACCACGGCCTGAAGCCGCCTCCGGGTCAATGTCGTGATGCTCGATGGCCATTTTTCAAACTTCTGGCGGACTATCCAAGGGAGCAACTGCTTCTCAAGTATGAAGACCAGGAGATGATCGGTGTCCGGCTTGCGTCCGTTTAGGGACTTTGAGTATGGGCATGAATTGCTGACTGCTCTACATCCTCAGCGAAGATGGGGGCGCGGAGTTTAAATTGAAGCCCTGGGCATGTCAGGAGACAGAGACACCCTGTGTCCCTGGCGAGGTGCGTTCTCGAAGCCTCCTTATTGAGGCTTTCATTTGCAGCCTTATGAGGTAAAGTCTCAGTTGGGCAAGTCGCATTGATGCAAATCGCCGTCTTATTGCACACATGTGGGGGTGTGGAGAACCTAATTTCGGAGCCCAACGTAGAGGTTTATGGCTACTAATCCGATAAGTGCAAAAATATCCCATTGGCGTCGATATGCATATTCTCGGGACACATGCCACGTTTAGTCAGGGTTTGAGGCCAATTAATAAGCCGCAAGCACCCGCGCATGGACGGGGCTGTGCAAGGTCGCGTGGGTGTATTTGGCCTCACAGATGTAAGAGGCACCATGGTGTGATTGAACCGCACAGCGCTCCTTACAACGGATGTCGGTTGCTCTCTGTGATGATTCGATTATCGGCTGAGGCTAATGTTATCTCCGATTTGCGTCAAATTGGCCTCAATTCCACCCACCACAAGTATGATATCAGCCTTCTGTTGAGGCCCTCGTATATCGGCTAGAAGCAGGTCGAGTGCCAAAGTGTCAGGCTGAACTAGGCCTACTTAGAATGTCACAGACCAGTGGGTAGAGTGGCGATGGGCTTCTGAGTCCGGTCATCGTGGCGCCTCGATTTCCACTAAACTTCGATATTGGCCCCCAACTCGACCGGGTGCTGGATTTTTGGGGGCTGGATTTTGGGGGCTGGGTATTGGGGGCCGTGAGAAAGCAGGCTCTGAAGGTCATCAGGTTAAGGGATCCCTGCGATATAAATACCTAGTCGACTAGTCCCTCTGGGAGAGCAAATTGAATCAGCTTTTAGCCATCAACACTTCCACTTATGTTCACTGAGGACCACGGACGCCTCCACGCCACATGGCAACAAATGCGCAAGTGGATGAGCTCGCAGAAGGATTCTTCTAGGACACTCACCCACGAATACGGCGAGCATGGGAACCTTCCCAGGCTCTCTTGATTGAGCAGCCAGTTGAGAGGTTAGACTACGCCCGCGAGCTGTTGTCAGACGTTCAGGCCTATCTTGTCTCTATTGATACCCCTAGAGATTCCAACAGCGTTTCAAGCGCTACCTGAGAGGCATTCAGGTCAATGAAACTATGGTAGCGGGTTGTAGCAGGAAGCACTGGGTATAGTTAACTGAAGGTTGCCTCTGGTCTACCACACAGCTAGGAGAACGAAAACGTATACACCAAGGACATATATTCATGTTAAACGAGCGATATGGTGTGGTCATGAGCATACAATAAATGAGTGTGGGTGACGATAAAGGGAAATAGTCAAAGGGAGTGGTGGTATCCCTTCTGAGCACCCGCATGAAGGGAACCGAGGCGGCAGTATGCCTTCTCTACCCAGCACCTTTGTATTAGGTAGCGTGAGGCACGGGTGATGGATCGCAGGGAGGCAGGGCCGGTAGGTCAGATCAAACACCCCACTCCTCCGCACTCTGCGTCTCCTCCGTCGCCCCGATATGCGGGCTATGTGGGGGTCGACCGACCGGCCGCCTGCCGTCGTTGCACCCCCTGTAGTGCTTCTCATGCGCCCTGTCGTCGGCATGCTCGACGCCGCACTGGCAGTGGTACGTAGCCATGGTCCTCTTCTGGCGCCTGCACTTCTCCCGGTGGCGCGTGTAGTTGGCTTTGCGGAAGTAGCAGAAGAGCCTCCCGCACTTGCACCGGTACCAGCCCCGCTGGTTCGCGCCCGCCGTCGGCTTCTCGTGCACCTCCATCTCGTGGCGGTCCCGGGACTTGACGTCCCTGTGCGTCTTGCGGCAGTATCTGCAGGCGAGGGATGGTGCTGCTTCGTCTTCCGGAACCGGCCTGTAACTGGGCCTCGTTAGGCAAAATCCACAATGGCAAACTATAGATGTGGAAAAACTAGGGTCGGGTGGTAGCATACGTTTCAGCCAGAACGACAGCCTCGCTATTGGGCACGCCCTGGAGTTCGGCGAACGCCGACGAGGCATCCACGGTATTGGCCGCCGGATCGACATATGCAACGCTACTTGGGGACTGGTAGTGGCTTGCGAATACCAGCTCGAAATGCGCCTCGAATCGCGGGCTGCCGGGTTGATAGTAGCTCTCGCCCGAGTCAAGGGTGTCGGTGTACCCACTGCTGTTGAGTTCGCCCGGATCCCCCTGGGATGGAGACCAGAATGGGTTCGACCAGTTCAGGCCGGCAGCTGGGGAACCAGCGTTCGCCTGGATGGTGCAGGCACATGGTTGGTCGACAAGTGATGTTTCTCTAGGGTAAGGCGTAGGCGGCCCCAGAAGCGGCCTCGTGGGGTAGGGGTGGTGGGCTGGGCATGGCATAGAGCCTGAGTAGTAGTAGTATTCCTCCGCGCCTTCAGGAAAGTTGCCGGCTCCGAAGCTATAAGACATGCCGGCTGTCTCGACAAGGAGCTCGACCGGCCTTCTTTCGTTTCACTTGACAACCACAACAAGTGGACGAATAGGTAGCCTGCTTTGTAGGATGAGCATTCAGTGCACCCAATAAGTTAGCAACCTAGAAAGTCGTGTGAAAATCGACAGCCTCAAGTCTCCCGGTGAGTGCTCCGGGGGCTCCGTGCTGTCAGTTCCACAAGGCTCTAGCAATAATCGGCAACAATCACTCAGTCACCACGGCCGCCCCGTCCGGCCGCAGTAACGTTGTAACGAGGATATGGGGGTTGTTAGACGTGATTAGCTCTTATATTATCGTCGAAAGCCAGTGATTTCAAAGACAAAGGGAGTAACGAGAAACAAAGTCATTGTTTGAGGGATACCAATGGCTAAATAACATGAAAATGAGGCTCATTATACGAAGGGGACCAAGTGCGGAGAGATCGCTTGGCATGAAGGCGTTGTGCTGTGTTGCTTGAGCATATGAATCTGGCAGGGTTTTGAGGCACGTTTATAATAAGACCGGTCCATACTGGTGACGGGACAGTAGAGTACTTATGACACTGCCGGCGCCAGTGTGGTCACTTAGCGAAGGAATAGGGGTGGGCATAACAGCGGCCGACGCATCTAAGACATATTTCTACGATCTCCATCACCCCATTATCTCTCGAAGACAATTGCGGTTGCTTCATGCTATGTTGTTTGCAGGGACGACTAATATCACGAAGGGCGCCTTCCCTTCGGCTCCCCGGAGTGGGCGGCGCTCCCGATCTGATTCGCCTAACTCGATGCTTGAAGGAACGCAGGCCAAAGGGAAGAACTGAGAGGACGGGGCTATCATATTTCCCTCAATATTGGCCAATGGACGGCACATAGCTTCTTTGCTGTATGCTTTATTAGTTCGCGGCCCATTCAGGCGCCCGGCACCAAGCTTGGTGGCAAACTCTTCCTCGTTGAGGACCATTTCAGAAGCGCACACCTACCCCTTCACGCAGCAATGGCAGTGTGTCCAGTTGAGAGCTTAGGATCACCTCGACCTATAGCATGTAGCCTGCCTTGAAGTTGTTGCCCGAGAACTGTAGACCTGGTCACGAGAAGGAATTAAGACCGGGTCGTCTATGAAGGGGTCATGAGTTTGTTTGAGGCCTCACAGCACCGGCAGAAAGCCATCAAAGAAGAGTAAAGGTGGAAAAGTCTCGACCCGGGAGACGGGCCGAACGATGCCGATCATATCGCAAGCCCGGTGGAGGGAAATGCGCAAATGCACACAACCAAATCTGGCGCATTGGCGACGTGCCCAATCTGTATGATTGGCTTGCCAACCTGCGACCAGACAGAGGCAACCTGATCAGGCAGCCGTCGTAGAATTCGTATGAGCGCTAGGTGCACGTCTTCCTCTCATGCCTACAAGCAGCACCCGTCTCGAGGCCGCTATACGGCAGGTGTCTAACCAAGTATATGATTGATGAGCCCGTTCTCGATGTGACGATTAATTGATAGTTGCACTTTCGACGGTCTGCTGCCTCGTCGGCTGTAATGCTGGTATTCCATGCTGCCAAGAATGGTCGAAGAGACAGCCAATCGTTTATCCTCGCGGATGCTGTAACTTTCTTTTTTCTTTCGTTCTTTTGTTCTACCCCCCTATCGGTTTACCGACGTCATGAGGGACGAGAACGAGATAAGATGGCGCAGCCGGACGTACTTATTAGTGGGGCATTGGGGGAGCTTTTGGTTTCTGAACCTCTGACAGCCACTACACGGCGACGGCAGGGGAGGAGAGGAGAATCCGGCCGGATAGAACCGCTATCGCGGCATCGAAGTCGACGGCCAATACCGTCTAGGTTAGCCATATTCGGTGAAGGACAGATCCTGGTCCGAGAGGTTACTCTCAATTGGAGCAAGGTCAAATGAAATCGAGGGGTCCGTCGCGGCATTCATTTACAGGTATACTGCGCAAGACGGACTTTTTGTTGGCGGAGTGGAAGTCGGAGGGCCGGCGGAGCTCTTGAGTTTCGTGCGCTCCTAGCTCCGACGTTGGATGCATGGAGCCCTTCAGGCGTGCGTACATGAGTGTGGACTCGGTTGTCGGGGTTGAGGGCGCACCGCCTCCGACGTTTACGGATTCATATGCGGAACACCCATCATGCGGTCAGTAATTTAGTGATGATTTCCATCTGCACACCGAGCTTCCAGGATTGCGAGCCAACCGTGTCCAACTGTGCTCTGCGCGTCTACCGATGCTGAGATCGAAGATAGGCCGGGTGGCCGAAGGTCAATTACTGTGAAGCCAGCGTCTGTGTATTTATTCAAGGGCGCTCGAGGAGATTACGAGCGTCAAGTATCACGTTTCAAGAGAGTCTGGACCTATCGTTTTCTTCTCCTTTCGGACCTCTCTCCCGGATCAGGTTCGTGGTACTTAAAGGAAGGCCTGAATTACGTCCCTCAATCCTGGCCTATTCTTGGGCGAGGCATTCCCTAGGACTAGTTATGCATGGAGGAAGGAAGACGGAGAGAGACAGTATCTGGACCACCAGCGCATTGCATCTTCTCCGCAGCAAAATCCCCTGAAATAAACGGTCGTCAAGAATAAGCTTCCGTATCTCTGGGCATGAGATGCAAGGTGCGGTTCCTCCCTGAACGGGCGGGTAACTGCCGGGAGATAGCGTGTCACCTATCATAGGCCTCGTTCGTATGGCCAAGCGAGAGCGCATGGTGGGAGAGCACTAGCCATTGCGATGTGATATGATGTCCATTACACGACGGTTGCAGGCAGGTGCATTTACGGCTGTGCGATTAAAAGTATGGGTCAGATGTTGGAATTGAGTTCCGAGTGCGTATTTCCCGAGCCTCATTTACCTACGTATCTAGTCTAGTCAGTCCAAGGCGTGAACCATCTCGGGATGCGTCTTTTCAGTGGCTGCTTAATCGCATGGTAAGAAGCCACCCGACCAATCGTAACGATATGGGACATATCAAGCTTTCTTATCAAGGTGATTAGGATGATTCAGACTTGGGATCTCGATCGATATTTACCAAGCGCCTATCCGTCGCGACTCCCCAGCAATGTGTGTGCTTTACCACATCTCAGACTTTCAAGTGATAAGCCAGTGTCAGTCAGTCATATATACTTCCTTGCCACCTTCGCGACAAGGCTCCTGCGATGCTAATAGAAATGGCCGTCCGGCGCGGCATAAGCTGGGCCAGCATTTACGTCGTTGTCTTTCAATGCATGCGAATGCCGTGTAAGCTTTGCCCCACGTAGGGTCGTCCTGATCAGCGGCGGCAGCAGCTTCGCGTCATCTTCACCTGCGGTCACATCAGCGAGCCTGGCTAATAAGTATACTTACGGACGGTTCGCTGCGCGGTTCAGGGGCTTCAGGCACTAGACATCGACGTGGCAGTGCAAGCGAAGCAACAGGAGCAATAAGATATCGACGGGTTGGAGGTGACAAACCAACGGTCGAAAACGAGCGCAATGAGGTCTGGGGCATGGCGCGAGCGCCTAGGGGCTGCGCAAAACCCCGTCGGTATTTTACATTGAGCACGCAAATTATACTTACGTATGCACCCGAGAAGTTTCGCTGGGACATGGAATACCTCCATCCAGGAGGATCGTGCATCGCCACGGTATTACTAGGTGGTAGGGCATTCCTTTCCGTGACAAGCCTTGTTGGCGTGATCGTGGGTTGCTTGGCTACTTATGCAGGTTGTCGCGCGCGAACATGATCCCCAGGTTATGGAGAAAATTATTGTCACACTTTGCTCCTAACCCCTTAAATATTAGCAAAATGATATTAATAAATTAGCCACGTTATATTATCCGATTTCAGAATATACATTATTTAATAGGTTAAACAAACGCAAGTTGAATCTATGAATAACTTTCTTTTAAACCTTTTCGCTGATTCT